>JBBPPB010000118.1:0-21353 GCA_038091755.1 Leccinum pallidistipes | reverse complement strand
GTCGGGGACTAAAAGGGGGCGATGAGTTGACGAATCGTAGCGGCGCCAGGCGCCAATCCCCGACTCCCTGGTGGAAACAGATTTTTTTTAGGACTAGAATCATTGGCAATCAATTTCTAATTTATGTAACGAATCTCTTTAGCATAAAGTTATGGGCCTTGGCAACGAAATAACGAAATAGTATTAGAGAACACAACTGAACCTCGGACGCTCAGCTCGAGTGTTAACCTACAGTCGACCTCTGAACCGTCCAATCCACTGTTAAACAAATCAAGGTTTCCTTCAAGGAGGATCAACACAGGATGAGAAGCGTATCGAGTCACGGTAGAGGGTACCAAGGTCAATGAATCTCTTCCGAGTTCCGACAAATAGAACATTCACGTGACCATGTCTTAGATTTCCGTGCAATCGCGCACTGCGGCCCTGGTTACGTTTGGTGCACGCTTGTCTTTTTCCCCCGTTCAAGTTCCTTCCTCATTCCTCCGCGGCTACCAAGGCAGAGCACATTAACGATGCTACACGTCTCTCCGACGGACAATATGTCACTTTGAAACCTACACATTCGTACATCCCTATGAGGTTGACATTGAGCTGTATCTTCCGTTCGATTCTCATCCAGATAATCATTGCATCCCGTTCTACGAGATCCTGTCGGTCGATTTCTTGCTTCGTCCATATACAGGCGTGCATGTCCGACCTGTTGATCTTGAACGTCATCATCCGCGATAGCATTCGCGGTTCCGATGTGCTCTTCCCACCAGCCGACTGGCCCTCCCTCCGCAAACTCCTTGATACAATCGATCACAGCGTGCACGACAGTGTGCTTGAGACATGGGATCCCAAGGAATCCAACTCCGGTTGGGACGCGCGCTACCTGCAGGATCGATGCAGAGCCCCCCAGTTCGCAGCGCTGGCGGACGCGTAACATAGAAACTCACCTCGCTGTATGTCCCTTTCTCGAGTTTATATGCTCTTCCGGCACAGTTCAACTCTGAATATGGCGTTAGGCGCTTATAGTTCGGTGGTGCTCCCGTACCGATTCGAGCCCGAGATTAGGATCCCAACCACGATGTCCAACAGTGTGTTTACGATCCGATACGGGATCTACATTCTTTCTGCCAACATCATCATCTCGATCATCATGCTCATCATCGCACTGGGTCTACGCCTGGCCAGCCTCCCTCTGGGTTCAGATTTCTTCAACTCGACGCGATTGCTGCTGGACCCGCTGAAGAAGCCAGAGTTATCCAATGCGTCCCTGGACAGGACTGTGGAGGCCCTTGCAGACCCCTACATGCTGGTGAGGGACAATAGCGTATTCTTGCTCGCAGAAGAGAAATCGGCGAAGCATACTTACAAAATTGCTCTGTCAAGCCGATAAGAACACTCGTCGTTTACTTGTCTTTGTACTATGTACCTTATTGATACGTCTTTTGTCAGATACCACCTCCGTACCAATAGTTCTGTACGAATATTATGCCCCCTTGATTTTTCTTGCGTTTGGATTGTCAATGGCCAATCAATGGCAAGGCACATTATAGGCACGAGCGCCTAGTAGTACGGCAACTTGTTCGCAGGCACACAATTGACATACGTAGCATCACGGAAATAAAAAAATTATGATTACGCGTTTGTCAACGATGATACGAACATCTCAGGCGTTTCAAACACAGGGGTTAATGGTGCACATGGTTCAACATTAAACGGATTGCCAGTAAACCTGCAATGCATCAGTTACGGACACACACATCGAAGCACAACTCACATCGTAGAACTCATAGCGGACGACATTATCGGACAGGCGACAGGACAACAGCGCATTAGGAGCCAAAGATGATGACAAATAATGTCCTTTTTTAGTTAAAAGTTCCCGGGGGGGGCTCTGCTTGGAGCGGGACGTTTGGTGCAATTACAAACCCTCCTCCACTTCGTGGGAGTCGGGGATGTGACATTTTGTGACGGCCAACTGGGGCAGCTCAGTCCTTGGTAAGTGATAGTACTACACTAGAGGGCCTTATAAAAAAGGAGTGGCGCGAGAGGGCGGTGCAACTATGTAACAAACTGGACAAAGAGACTATGAAACTATGACCTGTAATAAAGGAAAAAGAAACTATGACGACTCGGACGACGGCAGGGCCCGGGGTGAACGGAAACGAGACAGTGAGTGTACGAGGCGGTGCGTACCTTACCCATGTCGCGGACGCTTCGCTGTGGTCTGCGATGGTCTGTATACTCAGTGGTGTTATTCAAGATAGAGGATACGGAAGGGTCTGGGAGAAAAGAGTAGTATCCGCGGTTTTTTCTTTCGCAGACTCAGACTTCCGGAATCCGCTTCCAACTCACGCTTCCATGTAAGTTCAAGCAGAGACCAAATCTGAGAGAGAATATATTCATCTTTACACAGGTGGTGCTCGTGATATCATCGCAGTGCGATCGACTATTTTCTGTCACCGATCAAATATCGTTGGACTGGACGAAGCTTTATGCGTGACGCCCAGTGAGAACAGAGCACGTATCGAGTTCGGGCCTGGATCTGATCACAGAACTCGCATACAATGATGGTGATGTATCATAGCAGCCTGAGGGCGATGTCGCACAATGAAGACAAATATCCGAGATCGCGTTCATGCTGGAGAGGTTCTCGGACGATCACGGTAGGCTGAACGGTGACAAAAGCTCCCTTTCGTGTTTGGGTTCTAGCGTCGAATCTGGTAACTTACATCGACGGCGACATTAGCTATTGTTTTCTAACAAACACCTCGTACAGTCCTGGAAAATACGTCGCGGTGGCCTCACCAATTATCCACGGTAGTATTTTACTACGAGACTCCCTGCAACCACTCTCCATCTACCCATCGGAAAACTGTCCCGAAATAATCCACATGCCGGAGATTAGAGGCAGTACCAAACATGTAACGAAGGGAGAATAGAACTTTGGGCAAGTTTTCTAACATGATGTATGCAAAGCAAACATAAAACTCTTTCAGTACAGACCTGTCAGAATGAGGGGTTACATACCATCTATGCACTGCGAAAGTTCCTGGAGGATGGATGGAACGATAAGCGATCGAGCGACTGTGCAAGACATTGACTCACGTCCGTAACTGACATCACATTATCCACTCGTAGTGTCAGCGAACGAAGCGAAGAAAGGTCCGTCCAAGCCCTGGGATGCTCCGGCATGCATTCCAAGACGTCTGCAGTTATTCTGAGAGCGGCCAACGGATCAAGTGAGAAACGTAGCATCTCGAGAGACCGCGGCGCTCCGTCGAGGAGTGAAGACAGATTGCAGTAGTACAAATTGTCATCGGAAATGTAGAAGTGCAGCCCCTTGAGGCGAGGCTGACACGGCCAATCCTCTCCATCATTGGCGGCAACTAAGTCATCGTAATGCTCGGTGCTTGTGTGCAGGTACCGCATGTCGACCGAACTAAGTCGCCCAGGTGCCAAGCACTGGTCAAACAGGCACAGATGGGTCACCTTGACCTTGATCTCGCGTTCCGATTCTGCTGGGTCGTGCAGAAAAGCGCACCTGTTAAACTTCACGATCATGAGCGAAGGCAGCGTTGCAAGCACTTCCCAATGGTCCTTGGCCACGAAGAGGTCCAGAAACCGGAGCTCACGGATGTTTTTCACGTGTGAAATTGCAGCAGTGTACAGCCTGCCCACCGACGAACGCACGTCACGAGTATCCGAGTTTGCGAAATAGCATAGCCTCACTAGGCCTGCAAGCGCGAGTGCGAGAGCCTGCTCTGCGGCAATCTGTGCACACAATTTGGAGCCGGGTGTCGCCTTGTGCACGTGCACGTCATCACAGGACATGAAAACCTAACAAGTTCGTATACGCGTCAGGTGTTGGCAAAGAACCTACAGATACAAGAAAGATTGGACAGCGTTTTGAGTTGCTCACACGATAGGTTTTTGGCCGCAGTGCCAGGTGGGGCGATGGAGTCGAAGATGCGAAGGTATATCTCGTTTGGTATTATTTACAAGACTCCGTCGTTCTGGAGCTGAGCATAACGGCGAAAAATTGTGTAAATGTTAACGTGGAGATAAAATACATTATGCACTCACTTGACCACGAATCGAAGAGGGACATGTCTACTGCACGCAACACGAAAGATCTCAGTAGAAGAGCTTTTGAAGTTGAGCTGGCAGCGGAGGTGATGAGCCCAGAGATTGCCAGAAGTGGTTCCCACACTGGGCCAGCAGCGTAGCACTGCCATCCGCCTTTTGGACTCGGACCGGGCAGGAGAGCGCTTCTACCTCCCAGCATGGAACGGTGGGCTCGTCACCGATGTAATCACTCGACATCGCGGTCCAACTCTGTTAGCCTCCTCAATACCAGCCACCTTCTACTGCTACACACCTCCTACCTGCTCGACTTGCCAGAGCACGTCCCTGCCATTTCTCTTGTATACGGAGCAGTCCAAAACGCATACTTCATTTCAATGAGAAAAGAGTGTTCTCGCCGACGTGCTGTTTTCTTTTGCACGGCCTCTGAGTCCGTTCCTATGTAGGTTCATGCCGACCGTGGCCAACGGCGGAAACACTGAGAAGGGCGGGACAAAAGAATAAGACCGTGACCGCGACGTTACATATGACAAGGAAAAATAAAGTAACTTACACAGAAGCGACGCAGGAGGTACGAAGGTGAGCCCGAAAGTTCAAATAGTCGGCTCGAGATGATGGAGGACGGCGTACATGACCGGGTTGTGTTGTATCCATGGGCATGTTTGTCACTGTCGCAATCACGGGTTGTCGAAGACCAAGACCGGAGTGTGTTGGGTAAGAAGCACTGGGTAATTGGTGCGGTAAGTCATCTTGATAAACAGACTGAGTCACTCATTGCATACAGACGACTTCAGCCGGGTTGTACTGTGGTCGTTCGTCGTCGCTGTCAATCATGGGATCCTCGAAGTGCCAGGTGGTAAGCTGAAGAAGTAAAGCTAGTAGGCAGGATGGTGTTACTGACTTGATGGAAATGCTACTCCGAGTCCCAACTCACGCAATTCCATCTTCAAGACACCAAAGAAGTGAGTCACGCCGACAACAACCGTTCGCCTCGTTTTCTTTGTACGCTGATCAATTCTGAATACAACCCTGACCCCCAGAGAGAGACTGGGGTCATCGGGACAGAGCACGTTACAAACGAAGGACGTGAGTTTCAAACATCTGGCAAGCTCGCGGTTCAACCGCGACTTCAACCAAGTTTATTGTATTCCACCATTGTTGTCGTGTCCGTGAATTTGGTATGAAGCACTGGTTGGGGAATTACCAGGTACGTTGTCGAAGGATTTGTGACTGATCAAACTTATTGATAACGCACCGAGGGAAGAATACTGACTGAACAACGGTTGGTTCTCCCGTTACTGTCTGACAGAGCTTGCGGATGGAATTGATGTCGCCGGTCCCCGTAGATGTGGGCCTCGCCTCTGATCATGCCACTGAAGCCCATGTACAATCACGCCTACTCCTTTACCAATCTCCGTGAGCTTACGTTCAACCATATGTTTCTTCTTAACTCCTTTTATGACCTCGTACGCCGCTTCCCCGTCCTCGATAGACTCGCTATCGAAAACTGTACCCCTCCCCTCCGCCCACATCGCACAACTCTTCACCCCCGCACCCCACCACTCGACTCACCATCTTAGGCCTCCGCGGACGCGGAGATCCTCCTGGACTCCGTGCGTTTGGAGAGGCACAAAACCTCCGGCCTCGACTGGACCTGCTACATCTTCAAGCATATTGCCCAAGCGCCCATCCCGGCCCCGAACAATAACAATTGGGTGCCTGGCTTCTTCCCCCTGGCGTTAACAATCTGCAAGCTCTCCCAACCGCAGAAAGCCTTCCCGGGCTCTCAACGAGACCCGCTCCCATCTCCCCACATACACACTGTCGACGCCAAATTCCCCACCCAAAAATCTTAGCAGTCTCAGAATCACATGGCCAACTTATAAGCCCATTTGCCGACTTTTTGGAAAAGCGTCCACCTCATCAACCTGAAGATAAAGAATGATCTCCCTTGGCTCCGTCTCCCCGGCGCCGCTCCCCGGAACCTGTCCTCTTACCAAGATCCCCTGACGGCCACCAAATCAGTCGTCTCAGGTTCACGTCAAATCAAAACGCCTTACCCTCTGGTGGCCTCCCCGCCCTGGAAAAGGCGTTCAAGGAAATGGACGCTGAACGCGGTGGTCTCGAGCTCAACACTCTCCGTCTTTATCGGTTGGTGGGACAACGAGATCCTCTACGCTGTCCTTCGCCGTTTCAGTGGCCTGAAACGCCTCGAAATTATATATAAGCAAGGCGATCCGAGTGAAGTGTGTCCCTTTCATCTCGTTCGTCACATACCATGTATGCTGAACCCGGGACAGGATATGGTATTGGGCAGGGGCGCCCATTTCTTCGGACGTAGCCCCATTTGTGGTCCGTTCGCGTGTTCAAAGTCATGCCTCCCGGCGTGGACAACGCTGGTAGTGTCGCAGATAGGTATCCGCACCGCTTGATTTAGCTCGCCCTCGGCGAGCTCATGGGCGTCGACAAGTCCTGAGCGGACCGAGTTGGACGACGTTGAATTCGAAGAAGCAAAGTTCGCCGCCCCGCCGTCGTCTTCGTCCTCCATGGAATGGGTAGTGAATTCAGAGGACGCGGAGGAGGTCGTCCTCAAAGAGCTCATTCGTCCCTGGAATCGGTATTCCTCTGAGTTGAGGGAGGTGCAACTCAAGGCGGGCTATGTGCGTCGGAGAGCGGGCCCGAACGACACTTGGACGCAGCGGGGGACCAAGGTCAGTTGTTTGTGGAGCGTAGGCTTTGAAGAAGTATGACGAGTCTATGTTCCTGAGTCACGTTCCACTTGCTGGATGCATTCGTATTCTTATTTATGCAGACGCAGAACATCTCCCCAAGTTTACTTTCTTTTGTGTTAATACCCTCAATTGTAACTTTAACTTTCCAATGCGAAAGTGTGCTAGCGAAGATCAAGACCTTACCGCCTCTTGTGACTCTGACATCTGAGGTTCTCTCCTTCGATCTTTTTTGGCCACTTCACTCAGGAATGCTGGTGAGTTTCGGATTGTTAGATCGAACGTCTTCGTTTCGAACTATCAGCAGTCCGGAGTCCTCCTTGAATTTGTGTTTTTGCTTGTCCTGGTCGCAAAGAGTACCATCCTCGACATGGATGAGGATAAAGGGAGATTTATCCACAACTTCTTCCGTCATTTTGTCGACTTCTCTCAGCGTCACGAGGTAGCCGTCTATCCAAATCTATGGAACATAATTACTGATTAGCTGTCAGACAGGTACTTACGGAGACCATTACCGTCCATCTCTGGTTGCTTAATCTTGGAAGACATCTCACTCAATGCGGCGCATGCTTCCTTGTAGTTCTTCAACTCATGCAATGCCTTGCATTTCGCACGATGTCCAGGAATGTACGACGAATCCACTTGGATGGCCTGCGGCAGTCCTTATTGAGGATCATCTCCGCCGTAGAAACGCAACGAAAATATTACCCATCCCGCGTCCGCCAGCGCATCCTTCCATGATCCGTTTCTTGCTTCTGCCTCGCTTCTGCTAGCGAGGAGACGAGCAATGCAACCGGGGCAGCGGCGTAGTGACCCCAAGCGTTGTAAAGTCGCCTTATCTTTCTCGAGAACATCCGCCATCGAAAGGCCTCTGTTCAAGACATCTAGGACGAAAGCTCAATATAACAAATGAAAGTGAGTTACAATAGAACTGACCCGAAGGACACCCAGTAAGGGCCAACGCTTCAGTGTACAAGGCGATTGCCTCGTTGTTCCTGCCGTAAGACTCGGAGCTTGCCTGGTCACCAAACCCCTCTAAAATGTATCGAAATGTCAGTCGGGTGTAGCCCATGTGAACACCTTGAAACTATTCCTCACCACTGAGCAAGCTAAGATTCGCAGTCACAGCTTCCAACTCCTCACTGACGTCTTTCTCTCCCGCAGAAAAGTAGTTCAATTTCACCGGAAGGTGACTCGACTTCATCTTTATATAAGATTCGAGATCTTAGTTCGTGAATGTCGGAAATCAGACTGCATATAGGTCACAGTTGAACATCTTGCACAGCATGTCAGCATACGGAAAATGAAGTCCAAGTAACTTACCAATGAAATAGTTCTAGCTTCGGGGACCTGGAGAAGTGGACCTAGATCAGGAATTCCGTCCAACAATTCTTTTGCTTGCTTGAAGTCTTCTTCTCGACACACTGTGTAGTGGCGTGCCCGAAGAAAATGTTCTTGTGCCTACATCTGGTGGTTAGTACAAACCACTCCCATGTGTCACTGACTTAACTCACCCTAACCAGTCGGTTTAAGTTACCCGGCGAATCGGTGGGAGTGTCAATCTTGACACCAAACTGCGGGGAGTCGAGAATGGCGATGGACTAGGCACGCATAACTGAGTAACTAAATAACATTTCTGTTTGGCGCACGCTACCTTGATGGATTGGACGAAATGCTTTGTACCACCGTTGCAGTAGCGAAGTGCAGAATCAAACGGATCCATATCCATACCAGTGTCTGGATTTCCATGATATATAACGCCCTTCGCGACGCAAACTATCAGAGGTGTTGGCCCATCACGTCGCTGTGTGGGCGGCTGAGTTAGTGATACACTAACTCACCAAGGATGAGACTACAATACCATTGCAGCATCAACATCCTTTAGCGCACCATCCCAGTTTTTCAGGCGGACACGAACGAGGGCGCGATTGGCGTATTGATACCGAATTAACCCTTCGGGTGCATTTTCTTCGATCTCTTTCGATAGCATTTTCTCCGCCCATTCTAAATCTCCGCCTTCCCATGCATCGCGTACTCTGTTACTGATGTACATGAACTGCATGCGACGTATGGCGGGTCAGTAAAACTGGGACTCCGCTAGTAACGAGTAACTCACGTGCTCCCGCTCTCTTACCAAGGGAGAGAGACGCTGAGGAAAATGACTAGAATAATAGATCTATTGCCGTTTTGTAAACTCACATGACAGAGGGAAAACCCAATGGATGAGAGGCTCTAGGTACATAACTTGCTTTTTTCTTCTATGGTGACAAGACGAGTATTGTCCGGCGAGATACTGAGTAAGCGTGCCCCGTTACAGGAGAGAAGGGGTGAAGGAGAGAAGTTCCATATGTCCCATATACCAACGCCTGAAGCATGCCCAGAAGAAGCAGAAACGAGGAATTGGCCATTGTGCGTGACGGCAAGAGTGGTTAGATAGTCTTTGAAAGGTGCTGGCCATTGACTGAGAAGAGTTCAAGTCGCGATGTCAAAACACCTGATAGAACCATAAGATCCTCCAGTAAACAGTCTTCGATCATCAGTAGACCAAGCAAGTGAATAGGTCGACCAGGCGACCAGTGCGGACCCTACTAGCTGTACCCCGGTGCGACCGTGCCAGATGCCGACAGAGGGCTTGTTCGAGCCGACTATATGGTGAGCTGATGCAAGACGATCACCCCCCGGCGAGAACTTGACCGACGAGACGGGAGAAGAGGATTCTTTTCTCAGCGGGCCGACCAGACTCTTTCGTGTCAGTAGACACCAGATAACCACTTGTCCATCACCCGATCCACTTGCAACGCGCAATGAGTCAGGCGAGACATCTAACGTCGTGATGCTCCCATTCGCCGCTTGCAACTCGCCGAGCTTCTGAATAGGATAAGCCTTCGTATCCTCCCAAACTATCACCTTGCCGCGTTTGTCAGCGCTGATGACGTACTTTCCGTCCTTGGAAACAGCTATAGAACTTATTGCAGCACCCTTGTCACGTTCGATTGGAGGCTCCGCCACGACCCAAATTCGAGTATTATGATTATTGGCGACGAGAGAAGAAGTCGTAATGAGTCCATCAGGGAGAAACACTAACGATGACGCCCGGTCGTCGATTCGCACGCAATATCCGAGGAATCTTGAAAAATTTAAACAAGTCAGTAATCACGGTGGCGTGTGCATATAATGTCCATGCTCACTCTGGAGATGGGCCTCGTTAGGATTTCGCGGTTCGTCGCCGTGGGCCACATCGCCCTCAATGGAACCAGGCGTTTCTGAGCCGTGGTCAGTTCTAAATAGCTTGTGTTTCTTGGAATCTGGGCTTACTTTTCAGTGATTTCCGTCAGTACCAGCTGGTCAACAAGGGGACAACCAAAATAGACCCTGGAAACAGATAGCCGGACATTGAGTGGGAAGCGGGTGTTGAAGAAGGTGGGTACGATGGAGGTGGGTAGAAGAGCGAGTCGTCCCTTTGGATGCGTAGTAACAAGTTGAAATTGAAGGGCTTCACTGAGTACTAGTACTGAGTGGTAGCCTACTGTTCTGCGAAAGTCCTGTCAGGGTTCCGTCAGTCACAGCGCCCGCCTGGGGGAACGCAACACCAACCTGCAGGTGATGATGATGGGCCTCGTGTCCTGCAGCCTGGCTTCCCAACTTCTATCCAAAAATGCCAACCAACCACGGCCCTCGGATAAGGGCCTAAAGGGACGAGACCCCATAGGGCATGATCGTGAGGGATCATGGGGCATAGGGTGTCGCTGCTTCTCTGGCAATGAGTCCCTTGCGGCGGGTGATGAAGCCTCGGAGATTCAAAGTCACGGTGTCGGCTTATTCTTGCATGCTGCTTCTCGAAGTTTCCTATGGATCCTTCTTGACATGGCTGCACAGCCTGAGAACTCCACAATCCTGACGCAGTGCTTGATTCCATCGTCCCCAACTTTACAAACTGGCAGTGAAAAAAATCACCTGCCCAGTACCGAACTGTCAATTTTCGATGATCTTGTCGTTCCTACGGACGACCGCCAGGCTCCAGAGTGGGTCAAGGGCTAGAGGAAGCTCAGCCTGTTCCTTGTGGCCTCGTTGTGACTGAGTGAGCTAGAGCGTTCTCCCACGGCCCCGACTCGGCCCGGGCCGGAGCGCTGGCA
This sequence comes from Leccinum pallidistipes, assembly GCA_038091755.1. NCBI lineage: Eukaryota > Fungi > Basidiomycota > Agaricomycetes > Boletales > Boletaceae > Leccinum > Leccinum pallidistipes. Next base: position 10,417 of record JBBPPB010000118.1, on the reverse strand, counting down.
ACGATCGGCCGATCGACCGCGTTTGTCCAAGTTACCCTCACAATTAATCATGTTTACTTGCTCCTCATCGATCATCGGTTACCTGGATGTAATAAAATATTTCTGTTCTTTTCCCGCCGCCTCCGAAGGCTAGGAGCTATGCGAAAGAAAATTGAAGTAAGTATAGCGCTCTGGCGTCACTAGCCTGACTGTACCACATATTCGAGCTTCAGACGATACCACTCCAGATAGATAAGTACAAAGAGGTGAACCCATAGTCATAGAAGTTGATATAACCTACTGCAAGACTACAACAAATTTCTCTTGTTAGAGGAAGCGACAGCACACGTTGTGTGGTCGCTCCTGCACACTGCCCTCGTTGCCGTGTCACCAATGGGAACAACACAACGAGCCGCGCACGCTGCAATTCGCCTCGAGTCGCAGTGTGTGCTGCTCGTTGAGCTTTCTTCTCTAGCATGACAGGGGCAGCAAGTAAGGTGGTGAGTGCATGTCCGTGTGGGTCTGGCGAGGGTAAGCGGAGGGCCAGTGTGAAGAGGGCGGGTGAAAGGACGCGTGAGATAGCGAGCAGTGAGGGTAGACAAGTGGGTGGCTCGAAACTTGAAGCTTGAAGTATGGACAACGTCAATCGGCATAGTTAGTATTGGCTGTGTAGTAACGTGTGACAAGGCGTGACGAAACGCAACTATTTGACTTTATTTTCTTATTTGCTTAGCCTCACGTCACGAGTACCGTAAGGCAAACAAGGAGCCGACGAGTTGAAATAAGTTGAAATAAGATTCATGTCGTTTTCAAAGGCCTGGCCTGGCGGGGCATTCGCGGAACCAGGGAATCGGCGGGGCAGGGCCCCATTCTACCTTAGTACGTCCTACATAGGGTCTGACCCCAAATGGACGAAAATGGAATCAAAAAAAAAAAAAAGAGCAAATCATAACAAAAATTCGGATCACTTACGCTATCGTCGACCCGAACCGACATCCAATGATCACCATGCCACTCTTGCATGCAGATGAGGAGGGATAAGGATGGTGATTCAGTCTCTATCCCCTCAGAAAATGTGAACGCTGTAGTCATATGAATACCTGCAGTACAAATAAAAAAGAATACAATCCTTACGACAGTGTGCTCGAGCAAATCGTGTACACACATTTCCAATGTACCGAGGGTCTTCCCTCTACCTAGCACCGGGGAAATTTCGAAAGTTGTACAAACATCCAACCGGATCTTGGTGGATTGGTCCGATGGCCTAAGAGTCATCAATACAGGCAATTTAAACAGGAAGATGACTTGATAGGGATCGGTGACGCACAGATGAATCTGGTCGTCCCAGTGGATAATGTGATCGTAAACCAGTGCAGGTTTATTTTTAGTCCGGGTAGACTTGCTGCCGACGTCAATGCGAACAAAGAATCCAACAGGAACACATCCAAGGCCGGCAGTAACATTTTCAGCACGCATATCTGAGAGACATTGTCACCTCCGGAAAAGCATGATGACAATGAAACATATGTGTGATGACAATCTGCGAATTCCGTGTCTCAGAAGAAGGTTGCGAACTTGGAGATTCCAATTTGTCATGCGCATCGTCGGCTTTCTCACTAGCAATGCAGCCCGGTTGGTGCGTCGAACGGTAGTGACTCAGTGAGAGAAAACCTACAGTCGGTTCCGCAGATGAACGACTAAAAGAAGCTTAATAACAACCACCGAAACAGAAACGGCATATGTACTTGCCCCCGTCTTTATCAGGTTCGCAGATATATGCGCTTTCTACATACTCGAGGAGTTCACTTTTCTCTATTACCTTCGATTCAGACTAGGCAAATGGTCAATACGCGAACACTGAAGACCTGGATGCTACACGCCTTTTCCAACATGTTGATCCAAACGTCATCATGAGAAATGACCACCTTGGCTCTGGGATTCTAACGAAAACAATGGGTGTCGTGTGGCATCCTCAGTACGCACTGCAAACCTTTTCTAGTACATGTTCATTGATGAGGTCCAGATAATGGGGGGGCTACATAACGAATTAGTCTATGCAAACGGCGAGTCAGATAGTAATTGTGCGAACCTGAGACAGCATTGGATACCGCTCGATTCCTAGTAGGTTGAATCAGCTCAGCTGAATACCCTGCGAAATGATAAAATGTCTCACTGGAAATGCGTGGCAGCCACTCAAAAGATACACCGAATAATTGATACGCCAGATACGCAAGAAAAAAATGAATGTGTGAGATTAGAGCACTTTTCCATCCTCCAACTTGCTCTACAACGGTAGTTCCCGCTTCCCTTCTGACCGTCATCTTGAAACCTTTGATAAGGACGGTTTGGTTCTCACGATTGTTATCCTTGACACAAGAATCGTGATCCACGTTAAACTGGGACTGCCATTCGTACGCTAGAGGAGGGAGATCGAGATCGCTCCCAACCGATTTCTCTGGGGATTCCATTACGCTGATGAGTGTACCACTCTGCCCTTCATGGAAGGCTCCCAAACTCCATAACTTTGTTTTATACAACCCAGTAATCAGGTAGAGCGAGCTATTGAAGTCCTTGAGGGTGTCCGAGTTCTTCAGAACGGAGTCGCACCAAGGAAGTGCATGTTTGATGGCAAGATTCTGAAACTCATCTAATTTTTGTCGGTTGCGGAGCTCGTAGAGTGTTGCGCCTGATGGAAGGATGAGTATGGCGCCGCCTGCATTAGACGTTGCGGTGAAATTGTAGAGGCCACTGAGATGATACAAAATTAGGATTCGACCATTTAGACCGACTCGTACAAGAAGTACTGTACCTCTTTTTGAGCTCATCCTGCAGGACGCCATGGAAAATTTCTTTTTTGGGAATACGTATTGTCTTGGTCAAGTCCTCTTTGAGCGAGATAGGGTGGAACTGAGGGCCTCCAGGATTGCCCCGTGGGTCGCAACATACGTTGCAGACGACCACGAATTGACCATATTCGTCAACGTACCCAACATCCCCAATCCCAAGGCCGTCGTCGACATTCTCACTACTTGGATTGGGGGAGCGCAAAGGGTACCCGAGATTCTGCCGCAGGTAAGTTGCATACACGCCTTGCTGAGTAGTATTCATTTGAAGTGTCGGCTATAGAGTGGGTTGAACGGTTTAGGATATCAAAGTGGGGAAAGCAGAAGGTTTGACTTGAAATCGTCGAGCCTCTTGCCAGGTGCGAGGCAGGCATGCGTATGTAAGCGAGGTCACAGGCTCACAGGAGTCACCGTGACGGCGGCTCTTTGTTGAGACCCATAGTACTGACTCGAACCGTAACACTCGAGTCACTATTTCGAATTGAACCAACTGCTGCCAATATCGTCCCAACGCGACTCTTGCTACATAACAAGTAGAATGTCCGAGGATTGCCATGCACCAGTAGTATGTCTGATCGATGGCCTTATAATCCTCCAATTGAGTTTTCCGACTTCTCCAGGACCGGATCGAGCGTAGACATGGGCCAGTCGAGGTTGACCAGCGTGCGCTGGTCTGCAAAATCCTTGCTCGCTACTCATACGAGTTCGCCTGTAAGCATCATCGTTGTTTGATTCTTTGGAAAATTCACATCATCGACGCTATATCATTTGCCTTTCTGGTCACTTCCAGTGTTCCGCGAACTCCTTCAAAACGCTGATGATGCGAGATCTGACACGGTCGTGATTCGTTTTGAAACGGCGGCGGGCAAGACATCTAATGTGAGAAAACATGTTCTCGTATGGCACATATATATATACTAAGTTGACGTTTCCAGGCTGATATTGTAAAATACACCTTTGAGAATACCGGCAATCCGTTTACGAAAAAAGATTGGGACCGACTCTCGGAAATTGGTGTGATATCTAGTTCTCGGCGCATAGGCTTGCATGTTCAACATTCTGTCTAGCCCATGGCAATCCCGACTCAGGGAAAGTCGGCGCATTTGGTGTCGGTATGTCAAATCATACGCCTAGAAAATTAGTAGAAATATAGTTATTGAATGATATCCTGTGGCAGGTTTCTACAGCGTATTCTCTATCACTGACTGTCCTGTTGTATTTTCTGGTGGTATGTCCTATTTTTGGTATCATAGCGTTTGATACTAAATGCATTCGAAGGATGGAAGATGATGTTTAAATGGCAGGATGAAAGTCCAGTGAGGCGTCGCTAATTTCAAATGACTATGTGCTCAATCCAAAGCTAGTTACACTACCAACTAAGCGAGCACCCCAAGTCCACGGACAAGAAGGGCGCGACTGTCGAGATTCCGCTGAAGGAGCCTGCTGAAATGCCGGAGTTCCAAAAAAAAAAAAAATTTCAATTTCTTGCGACGTCAATCACTTTCATGGCATGCTTGAAGAGCGTTCAAGTTTATTTAAATTGAGATTGCATTGGCTGAATCAGCAAGTCTGAAGACGTCGATGAGGATATCACTCTTCCTATCATGATGGATTCTGTTGGCCTTTCCGAGTCGAAAACGATAACTGTAAAACCGCTTAACCTTCAACGTCGTCGTGAGTATTGTTCAGTTGTAAGGTGCTTTTCTGACCGTGGTATGGGTCCAGAATTCGCCATCGAATACTTCGCGGACCCTAGGAGGCAGCCAAACATGTCCTCCAAACTAGGTCTAAATATATTCAGCATCGAGGCTGGCGTCGAGATGGATAACAAACTCTCGAAGGGGCTAGCGCGGTGTATGCTTAAGAAACGATCTTCTCGAGTCAAGTATAGGCTGATATACGTGAGTTCTTTTGATTCGGTTACTTGATGTTAGCGCACCTATGGATCGACTACACTTAGACCGGAAAGGAGGACTATGATAAAAGCTCCGCGGATACGGAACACGGCATGATATTTCAAGAGCTTCGTGCCTATTTGAATGAGTATGAAGTACTCCTACGAATAATGGACCTTTTGACTGACCGCAAGCTAGGGCACTGCATTCAAAGATCTCCGTTGTTAGTGCGCCGTATCCTCCCTGTCCAGTGGATTTGTTAACGCGATTTCCCAGGGCCATTCTACTCGTCAAACAACAGGTATTGGTGGCCACATGGAATCGCAGTTTATTCCAACCGTTGAGCGTGAATCAATAGATCTAGTGTAAGCAAGTTGTTTATCCTAGCACCCTATTCAAAGTACTCATTTCAGACCTTAGTGAGAAGAACATTGCTGGTATGTGCCTCGGTGCATTGTTAACAACGAAGGTTAAGCCTCTATAGTCTGGAATCAGTCATTATTGTATCTCGGAAGCTTCCTATCCCGTGTCGTCTACGAGTTGGAGCTCTCCGATATCCAAACCATATGGATTAAGCTTAACGAGTCGGAAGCCTCTAAAACTCCCAATTTCAGACCGCTGCACGAGCGCTTCATACATGTTCTAAAGTATTTTGCTGTTCGCCCATCCACTCCCTCACAAAAGGTTGCAGAGAAGCTACGCGTATCATTCTATACATGTTCTACATCCCCACTGAGGCTTCTCTCTTCCGTTGGCGTACGGCAAGTCTCAGACATCAGACTACATGACAATCTCTGCGAGAAGTTCTTGAAGGACGTACCGATGCTTTCATCAGACTTCAATGATTTAGCAGCGGATTTCGTCAAGGCACAGCCAAGCAAGCAGGAAATACAACGCATAAAGCCTTCAGATGTCAAAGATGATCTGCAGAAACACGCTCTCGATTGTTCGAAAGGAGAGCTCGTTGCCTGCCTCCGGTGGATACTCCGCGAATGGGCCGTGGGAGCAGGTAATCTGTTACAAGAGGCTCGTTTCCGTGACGCAAACAAAATCGACGTTCCACTCTCGTCCATACAACACTTTATTAATCCCGGAAGAGATGGGACTCATATCCCTCTAGATGGACCGCTCCCCCGTTCGGTCTTACCTCACCAAATCACTCAATCATTTGTTCCTGTGGAGCTCCAGAGGTTCGGATGGAAAGAGTTCACCGTCGTTGACTGGCTACTTCATGTCTCTTCTGAAGCCGTTAGAAAGTTGGACAATGAGGGGAAATACGACTTTACTAAATCTCCCGATTGGGCTGAACATGTCTTACGCTGCGTATCTTCTGCATGGTCCTCTGGGGGTGATATACGCAAGCGGGCCGTGGAAGTCTTCAAAACTCAGAAGTGTATTCCGACAACGCATGGCCTACGTATCCCAGAGCGATCATGTCTTCCCAACTCGAACATCACAAAATTCAATGACCTCGATTTTCCAATGGTCCAGCTCTCTTCGGGACATAAAATCGGTGACGAGATGGTAGATTTCCTTATCTTTCTTGGAGTCAAAAAACACCCACCTATCGAGCTCGTTTTGAAACAGTAAACCATTGCATGTCTTTCTTCATACCTCCGCTAAACCCACATTGTCAGGGAGAAGTGGAAAACATCCGTACTAATTGACTATCTCGTCCGCACGTTCGATAGCCTTAGCGATTCAGACGTTAAGCTGCTGCAGTCCGCTTCCATTTTCGCCAAGAAGGGCAACAGTGGGGATGATAGCAAAACGAGCTTTCGAGCCAACCAGCTCTACCCACCGACAGAAGACTTTCAGAAACTCGGTTTGCCTCTCATTGACTGGGGCGGGAGTTCAGAATGGCAGGATGCGTCCCGTAAAGGTATGTCCTTCGCATCAGGCCTGACAGTTGAAACGCAACTGAAGCTTCGCTTAGTAGAGGTCGAACTGCTTTATCGTCTTGACTTAAATCGCTTCCCACCACTGGAGGAGATCATCAAGCTGTCACAGGACGTCAAAGTCAGCCTGAGGGAATTTGCCTTCCAGTACTTGTGCAACAACTTTCAACAAAAATACTCGGATTGCACCTTCGAGAACTTTCGAGACACTGCTTTTATACCCATGGAGACTATGGACGGTATTGGGATGGGAAAACCAGGGGAGGTGCGTGACACTGATTATCTCTACAAACTTCATCCTAAGCGTGACCTTTACTCCAGGTATTCCTCGACAGGCGGTGGAAAATATTCTATCTTCCTGTTGTACCGTCACGACTCAGTCATCAAGAAAGTATACTCGAAGAACTAGGAGTGCAACGTTACCCCCACTCTTCTGTAATCCTACAACAACTAGAGAAGTTAGCGGAAGGTTTGCTTTCCCGTGAACAAATCACTCCGGGCCACTGGCAGTGGTTCCCAATTTTATCTGATCATGTTTCAAGTATGCGATATCCTTGAATTAATGGTCGCTTAGAAATATTGACATTACCCCAGGATTTCAGAGGAATGAACTTGATCGCATTTCTGGTTTGCGTATAGTCCCTTACATCGATGGCGAAGGCAAGAAAATGATCCTGACTCCTGTCGAGTGCTACTTGGGACAGAGCGGCGGACACGACTTCTACCCAAAGCTGTTTCACTTCGTCAACCTTGAGGCTGGAGAGAAATTTTTGCTTGCTTGCGGTGCAAAGAAAGAACCCACCAAAGAAGATGTTGCGATCAAGCTAAGTGACGATCCAGAGCGGTTTCTCAATCTCGCTGGAGGTCACGAACAGTGAGCATATCCGTACATCTAGACTACTGGTCGTTGAGAAGGACACAGATTCTTGCGAGAGCTCCGTCACCTTGCTTCCGAGCACACTCGTATTACCAATGCGACTATAGGAAAAATGAAGATTCGGCCTGTTTTACTCGGAATAATAAAGAAGCCGAAGGACCCGGATGCCTACGTGTTGAAGGAACCCAAAGAAGTTGTCGTAGTTGATGATGAACGAACCTTCCAGCTTTTTTCTGACTCGATCATTGCTGCACCTCGAAACATGTCTCCGGAACTTGAAGGTGACGATATACTTTAGATTTCCCAAAACACATCACTGATTGAATGCGAAGAGTTTTATAAGATACTCGGTTGCCAACTCCTGACAACAGCTATTAGAGACCAACCCGACCAATCCGACTTAGATGCAAGAGAAGATCCGGTAATGTGCAACAAGTATCGAGACTTGGTTCTTGAAAAGCTACCCATATTCCTTCACAACTACCCGCGTCCCAAGCCTGGAACTCCGGCTGCGCGCTTCTTTGGTGCCAATGATCTCACTGTTAGGATCTGGCAGAAGCTATCCGTCTCTAAAATTCTTACAGTCGCAAAGAACGTAATTCCGAAAAAGCGACCTGTTTCTGCGACCACGACCTACAAAGACAACACAATTCATCTGTCGCTAACTTATGATGTAGAAGAAGACAGACATGAGTAAGTGCCTTCGTAGTCCATTTCTTCATGCCGTTCAGAACTGAAGGATGCAAAAAGCCTTGCGGTGTCTCTATGCAGGGCATTTCTTGGTACTGAAAATCCTCCTGACATCGAATTCCTTACGACTTGTCTTTGTGAGGACCTCGTTGTATTGAAGCGAAGAGGATACGAGGGTCGGTTGAATTTGTTTGAACTACTGGCAACTAATGCAAGGCTAACATAGTTAATTGGAAACATCTCGACGACTGGGGGCTGCCCCGCCCTGCGAATTCTTCCACTCAAATCGCTCGAGCGAGGTTCCCTGTGAATGATTCGACGGGGCAGCTCTGTATGACAGAAGCGGACCTGGATTCCACAACTGTACAGTTTCAATCCACCACAAATCCGTCTTTTTTGGGTACTGAGCATACATCTCGCTCACGCACTGTACCTCCTGCGCCGTTTTCCTTTCAAACGAGTACCCAGACTGCCAAGAGCAAGGAAGAAACGTCTTGTGACGTGCGCAAGACCCCCTCTGGCTCCTCGACTTCCGTACTTTGCCAGTCTCCAGAGTACGTTTTGTCCACTACGATTGTACTGATGTATCACTTAAGTACCTTCCAGTGTGGTGATGCATCAACAGCATATAGGTGGGCGACGATAAGTCCCAGCCAATGTTTTCTCACAGGCTGAACAGAGTCGACCATCGGGGCGGCAATCCAAGCTTGTGGATCCGGACAAAACGCGCCACTCATACGTCATATTGATCTGAAAGTGGACAAATTCCCGAACAGCTACTGTGGTGTTTCTGCATTGGTCGACGATTTAAGGCTTTTGAGTGAGCTCTTAACTTTTCGTCTCATCTTTCCTGCTTATGGGATTGTTAGGCCGAGTGCGGGATGTGGAAGTCCATGTTGCTCGAGGTAACCGCCATTCGACAGTGTATTCGCATACTAAGCGTCCAATAGAATTTCCTGACGTCAATGCAAATAGTACCTGGGTGCCGAAACCGCTCAGTTGCTTCTTGGACATCATCCAACACGTTGCCATGGTTTACGGTCTCTCCACTAAGTCATATCGCATATTCTATCACGCTACCGCTGGGTGCATAGCATTCAATCACAATAAAACCATATACCTCAACCTTCAATACTTCGAGACATGGCGTGAGTTTGACCCCACTCAGTGAATAGCGATGAAACTTAGATCACTCCAAAAGACTACAAGGATGTCAGCGACGGAAAGCAACGACAGGCTCTCACGTTGTGGTTCGTTATATTCATTCGTTTTCTCTAATATGGCCTATAGAGCTCTTCGAACCTTTTAGGTTCCTCACCTTTGCCCACGAAATTGCACACAACCTCATCTCAGAGCATAACTCAGAGCATGAGTTTTGGTTTTTGGTGATCTGCGAAAAGTACTTGGACAGGTTCTCGCCATGTCTGACATCTGTGGCCTCTTGAGGTAATCGTGTAGTAGCAGGAATGTATCATTCAAAGTGCATGATGTATTGGTAATACTGCCTTGTACATCATACCAGATGGATTCGAACAGTATTCCCTGAGCCCTCGGGCGCCAGCGAACGAGAGAGAAGGGTGGTAAATAGACAACTATGTACAATCACTGGATGCTCAGGTTACAGCGCATGGCCGACGGGCCTTCTGAGACCCCAGCCTATTCCGATCTATCAAGCGAACAGAAAACGAAAGTGTATATGCATGTATAAGTTATCTTCGATCCCGAAAGTATACATGGCACTGCCAAAGATCATCGATCATCTACCAAAGTGAACGAAAGGAATCCAAGAAGTGAATGGAGCACCGGAGTCACGAAGACGCTGGATGGCGTAGTGCAATGCTGCTGCGGCCTCCGTACTGTCGGGAGCCCGGCTAGCATCTCGAAAGAGGTGCTCGTACACGTCCCTCGCTACCTTTGGTGCATCCTTGTCCATTATCGACCACATCGTCCCGATGACACTACCATACCCGGCAAGAAGCATCCCAGCTGCAAGATGAACGGATTCTTCCGAAAACGACTCATCTCTTTGCGCAGTCTGACAGGCAGAAAGGAATGCGAGTCCACCTTGGGGGCGTGATAACTGCATAATGTCCGAGAGCTTCAAGCGATGATGATTGGCTAGGCACAGCCCGCTGTCGAGCGGTGTCTTGGGATCCTGTATTCCGTGACATGCAAAATGGACCCAGTCGGTATTCTTCAACTTCTCCGTGACGTCCTCGACAGTGCCATCAGAGT
>JBBPPB010000117.1:0-21364 GCA_038091755.1 Leccinum pallidistipes | reverse complement strand
CTCAAAGAAAATAATGCCTGAGCTAGTGTGTTATAATAGTGATATGAAGGACAATGAAAGTTATCTTTGATAATATATTATATCACCATGTCTATTTGTCACTGTTCCCCTGATGCTTCTGCGTGATGACGACTTCCATTCCTGCAATTGAAAGATTGGTTGTTTAGTAATTGCGCACGTAGGATCATGCCATAACGTACCTGGTCCCATCTTCCTGCGTTTTGTGGGCGGAGGAGAGCCCGCGTTAGATTTCTCCAGAGGTTTCACCTTGGGTTTGCGGCTTCGGGATTGTACGCGGGGCTTGGCCTCACTCGCGGTCGAAGGCGCGCGAGAGCGGCCGCGGATGCCTTTGGCGTGTTCGCATCCCTTCTTGCGAGCTCTGCAAGGCTTGCAGGCGCCTCTCTCCGTCGGTTCGCAGAGAGCCCCTCTCTTCTTGCAGCTGTCGCAGGCGTTGTCGGGTTGCTCACTAGGAGTGCAACTGCGCCAATTGCGCGGTTGACTTTGACTCCGGGATCGTTTTCTGCGCCGAATTGGCTTGACGTCTTCTTCAGCCTCTTCCTCCAAGTCGGGGCTGATCTCTTCTTCGCCTGCGTGTCCGTCCTCCGCGGCCTCATGTTCTGTCGAATCGGCAGATACATTGGACGGTGTTGCACGGCGCTGTTTCAGATCCTTCGCGGGCTCTTCTGCGCGCTTTTTGCCCTTCGCAGTCGGCGAAAGTTGCCAGGCGGGGTTTCTTGGACCGTCTTCCTTGCGAATGGGAGCTAAACAAATGAGCAGGACTTCCCCAAAAATGAAAGAGCACTCACATTCATCAATCTGCGCCCCACTCCCATCATTCTCATGGGAGTCCCGCCCAATCGCGTACCACGGGTGTTTCTGGATCTCCTCTTCCTTCCAGTTGACGATGGCGTCCCAATTGGGCCACTCGTTGCTGTCTGGATCCGTCCAATTTTGCTTCGTCGCAATGAGCATCGGCGGCACGAATTGCGCGACCGGGGCGACTTGATCGATCACGACCTAGATGAGCGGTTGAGACAACTGAGCTCCCTGAGATTGCAAACAAATGGAAGCTCACCATTTGAGAGGCGATGAGCGTGTAGGCTTCCTCCCACCTTGCAGTCGACGACTCCCCGAGTACGCACTTTTTGATGACGCCGCAAATCGCATCCTTGCATGCGGAAAGCATAAGGCTTGTGTCCATGGTTAGTACGGGATTGTGGGAGTGATGAGAGAGGGAGCGGAAGAACAACGAGAGACTCGGAGGGTGGAGTGTGGACGGATAGAAAGTTCCCACACCACACGATCAACAATGCAATGTGGAAAATTCCCACGATTGTTGCGGTGTTTGTGGAACTGTGGAACGATTGACGATCAAAGCATATCTCACCACTTCGGCGTTTCAAACGACTTGGATTCCAAATGCCACCTAAGTCAACGACCTCCAACATGCCCCCAGAGGAGCGTACAGTTAGATGGAACGACACTGGTGAGTAACAGCGTCGCTTCTCGTGATTCTGATGCTCATTTTGCGGCGGCATGCAGCTCAAGTTATCCGACCAACAGCGCAGGACTGTGCTGTCGAATCCGCATTCCGCAAGCGTATTCGCGAGGCCACTGAAGAGCGCGATCGGCTATTCAAGAAAGCGCGCATTCCGGATCGTCCGACACGGAGGCGAGCTCAAAGTCCTTCAGAGGTGCGTTCTGCACCCACCTTGAATCATTGCACTCAACAGCTCTCAGAAATGTGATGGGACAAACGTCGCGAAGGTCGAGCTTGCATTGCGTCGGCTCAGCATCCCGGGGCCACCCACAATGGGAGGGGACGCCGTAACATCCCCCGAACACGGAGACAGTGAAGGTACGCATTAATTCATCCGAGACGCGAGTGAAAGAAAACTACCAGTCTTACACGCGTACAGAACGCAAGAAGGGAATGCCACCTCGCGGCAATGAAGTGAAATCCGGCGGATATAATGTGCCCAAACTGCAAGGTGAGCGCTAGGACCAGTCAAATACTTCACGAGAGTACCTCAACCGTGTCGCAGGTGTTGACGAAAAGGATCTCGCATTGCGCGCTATCCCAATCCCTCCACGACCCCCGCGGAAGGCACGCGCTGGCGAAGACGCCCAAGAGATCCTGCGGGATCCCGCAAGCCGACCAACAGTTCCGCTAAGACCAGGGCGCAAACCTGCCGGAGCCAAAGTGGAGATACCACCGCGTCCCGACGCTCGGATCAGTCCCACGACTCCAGCAGCCACATCGCAGAGCATAGGCAAAGCACCGCTCTCAGAAGCCGCAAACACCACCCCCGAAGTGGTTGCAAAGGTAATGCCGCAGACGGTGACCGGTCGGAAAGGCAAGGCCCGCGCGCACAAACGCGGTGAACAGATGCGCGCCGAAGTCGGCGAAGGGGCGACACTATCGAAAGGTACCGAGCGAAAAGCCCTCGGTGACGACACCCATTCCGCGGTTGTTCAGGGGGCGATGCCACCGAAAGGGGCGGATCAGAAAGGAAAGGCCCGCGCGGAAGACACCGATGCACTTACCCGCCAAGAACCTATCGCAGAGATGATGCCGCCGAAAGGAACCAAGCTGACTGGAAAGGCCCACGCGGACCCACAGGGCAAAGATAACAGCCCCGAAGTAGTTGAAGTGGTGATGCCGCCTACGCGGACTGATCGGAAAGGGAAGGCCCGCGCGGACGATATCGGTGAACCCAGGGCAGATTCCCCGCTTGTGCCTCGGACCGCCGCAAGTGGCTATCGCGACGTGTGGGTCACAACTCCGACCAAATTGGACAGCAAGACAATCGCAATGAATGCCAAACCGGCCAAGGTTAGTAGGAGAACATCCGGTATTACTCGATCCTGACACTTACTAGACGGAGTTCACGATTATGGAGCTCCTCACATCGCCGACGAATTGCAGCTTTAAGCACAAGCCAGGTCAGTCCTTTTTCCCTGTCATCGATTGGATTGCGCATCTCAATAGCTATAGCCGACATCGATCAGATAATGTCCGACCGCGAAAAGCGGTCTCGGATACGCGCAAACTTACGACAGAATGAGCAGGGTCCAAGTGAGTATTTTGCGGACAATTGAACAAACGGAGATTGACACCTAATGTATCACGTTGCGTAGGTGAGAAGAAATTGAAACGCGAGCGAGACAATCTTAAGCAAGAAGGATTGGTGGTGGACCCGCGATATGTCAAAGGTCAGCGTATTCCGTCACGCATGAAGAGCTGATCAATGACATCCGCGAAGATTGCGTGATCGCCCGCGCGCGCCATAATGCTATGCCGGAGGAAGATCGAATTGTGACGCATAGTCCACTGGACGGCCCGCTGATATGCGGTATATTCGAGTATGAACTCGGCTTGCAGGTGCGATTTGAACGGCGCGAGAGGTTGTTTCAGTCGATGCTTCCAGTCCTAGATGATCTGGACGCTCTACAAGAGGAGCGGATCGCGTTGTTACATATGACTTAATTAGCACACATGAATTAACTTTAGCGGGATATCAAATCAGATAGCGCAATGACACCAACGACTCCGTCGCAAATGGTGTTCCGCACCTGTTCATTTCAAGAGTACGGAGAACAGTGGAAGAATTAATGCCGATGTCGACGGCGGCTAGATGTTGGAAATACTCGACTAAATGGAGTAATTGCCGCGCTGCAGGTGAATGCGTAGGGCGCAAGGCCCCGGTATCGATGCGCGGAAAGGACGGAAAGTTAGGAGGATATCAATTTCTGTTTGAAAAGAACTAGGGCTGAATGTGGCGGGGCCACGGTGAATCTCGGTAGCATGGATATCGCAATGAGCGGGATTATTGGAGGGTCGGAATGCGGGACCAAGTTAGAGCGGGATCGACGGAGTCAGTTTGAGGGACATTTGCGGTATCTGCGTGTGACAATGGCGACATTTATTCCTTTACGACGTCGGTTTCAATGTGGTGGCCGAGCGGGAGAGTGGAGCGGGATGGATGCGGCCTTGGTGCGGTAAAGTGTACCAAACAGATGTATTGTAAAGTGTACTAAAGGATGGCAAAGGGTGCAAAGAGTAGTTGACTGCGACAGAAAAAGTGCACTGAAAGTGTAGTAAAAATGTAGTAAAATGTGTAGTGAAAAGTGTCATCAAGTCTGACAAGTTTTAAAACTTGTTCTCTGATTATACATGATGTAGGCATGTTAGTAATATATATATATATACATTTAGCGGTTTAAAATTCACTCTAGACCCTTAATCATCATCATAGACCACTTTTTTCGACTTTTTCGACTTTTTGACATATATTTTTATATAATGTGTTGCAATGTATATATTATCAGGGCAATGGCAGCCCCTTATGGACCTGGTGGACCCACACCTTCCACAAGTTTACACTATTTGTACAATTTCAAGTGAAGATGTGGTGAGTGATTTAAAACTGAGGAGATTTAGGAGATTTGGAAAAACATATCATAAAAGTGTGATTATAGCTGCCATGATGCTTGTACAGCTAATATAAATAGACAGCCATGTGTCTAAGCTATAGTGCCATGTGTAGGCAAGATGTGCCTAGCCAATAGCATCCACATGTTCCCACAATTGCGAAAGTATTTCAATCTGCCACCAAATTTATGACATTTTTCACACAACTGATTATTACAGCTTCCACAAGCCTTCCAGGAATGTTCTGAATAGACAGTAATATGTCTATAGCATTTTAGAATGTGGGTGTAACATGTGCCTAGCACATAATCACCACAAGGGATCAAGATTGCGAAAACATGTAAATGAAATGTATGAGATTTATGACTAGATACATATATCCCACTACAACTCAATGACACTTATTGTACTTTTGCTGTCTTCAAACTGTAGTGTCATTATAGGGCTAGGCACCTCTTACAAAGACTTTCCTACACAGTATACAGATATAACTGTCTATTCAGAATATTCCTGGAAGGCTTGTGGGAGTTGTAATAATCAGTTTTGTGGATAATATCATAAATTTCTTGGCCAATTGACATATATCCGCAATTCTGAGAATGTGTGAATGCTATTGGGCTAGGCACAGTTCGCAGACACATTCCCCTATAGTATAGACACATCACTGCCCATTTAGAATATTTGTAAATGCATCTTGGAAGCTACAATATCGCTTTTATGATATGTTTTGCAAATCTCCTAAATCTCCTCAGATTTAAATCACTCTCCACATCTTCAGTTTCAATTAGAGAAATAGTGTAAAATCATAGGAGGTGTGGATCCAGGAGGCCCAGAGGGCACAACTATTGCCCTGGTAATATATGTATTGCCACACATGATATATATATATAAGTGACATATTCACAAACATTCTCTAGCATGATACAGATGGGTCTAGAGGGCATTGTAAACCGTTGGATATGTCCATATATATAGTACTCACATGCCTACATCATATGAAATCAAAGGAAGAAGTTTGAAGACTGGTTAGACCGGGACAACATTTCACTACACTTTCTTTGTTACCCTTTACTACACTTCTCATACACTCATAGTCTACTCTTTTCCATTTTCCGCTATCCCGCCACAACACCGCAGTAATGCCGCAAATGAGCCGCATCTATTATCATCCCATTCCCCGCGCACCCGGCACATAGAACTACGGTATTGCGTTCTAACGCGGAAATTGCGCATTCAATTCGTGCGCTCCAACCCACCACAAAACCCATATTCAGTGACCGCATTGTCATTTGGGCGGATGTTTAAGTGCGAAATCTCAACCGTTTACACATCCGATGCTTGCGCTTTCACATCGCATTGAACCTTGAGTTGCGCGAACATGGACGCCTGCCTCGCGGCATACGCGGCATGGCCCGGTAAATTCTGCGACACCGCAATATGTTGCAGCTCTAACCATTTTGATGTCTCGGTCTCAAAGAATGCGCAGGTCCATAGAAGCTCCGCCTTCAAGATAATCTCTTCCTCCGCCCACCGATCGCGGGCAGCTTTCGCGCGATGCCAATTGACCCGATAGACTAAGTGCGCTCCGTCAACATTGTGTCTGCGAGATACGCCGGCACTCACATTCGGACATCCCGTCGCGGTCATCCTCATTTTGAGGAATATCCTTGGTCCAGAACCAAGCGAGATTGGCATTGCGGTGCCCGCTGCCATCGGGATTGCTGATAGCGGTGGTGACTTTCAAATCCTCGGGGTCAAGAGGCAGGTATTCGCGGAGTTGCTCGGCGGTGGGCCGCAGGGAAATCATTGCGGTGCGGCATTTGCGATATATGCCCGCGTGCCTTTGTAGAATGGCGTCAACCTTCGACACTTTTGCCCAAGCCCTAGTAGTTGTCGCATAGCTGCCCGCATGGCGGATGTCTGTACGGAATAACATGGATTTCTCCGCCAATGCCAACCTGATGGCGTGCAAGGCATCATTGGCTTGCCCAATTCGCAATTGAAATTCCTGTTCGGCAAGGTGGGTAATATCCCGCTCGTCACATATTTCCTGACCAAACTTTGAGGGAAGCGGCAACTGCGGAAATACTTTGAAAGGAACGGCAATATCCGGCATGTCACCTGCGTCCGATTCGTCATCAGATATGTCGACTGAATTGACTCCATCGCCGTCTTCACATTCGACTTCTGCCAGGGTGTCTCCCAAGTAAATAGGGGCTTCGGAAACGAATTGATGCAGCTCGGCGGACAATTTCTCCACTCTGCGGACGACTGCGAGGCGTTGTATATCTGTAGCTTGCTTCTTCAACATTCTCATATCCTTGAGCAGAATCATCGCGGACTCCTCGACGTGTAAACCGCGTGTAAGCCAAGTTGTACTCCCGGTGACATTGTCAGCCGATTGCGCTGCTAAATCTAGCAGTTCAATTTCTTTTTCACGAATCGTCGGGGCTGTCAAAGAAAGCTCCGCTCAATGACTTGCAGATCGGCCTGAATAAGGACGAACCATCCCTGCCTTTCATTTGCAAGATATCCATCGCGGAGGGGTCGGCCATTCTGTTTTGTCGGGCTACCCGACATTCTTCGGCCCATTGTGCGCGATTGGCGGGAGTGATAGCCTCGTCTAGCCGCTCAAATACTTGCTGCGCAGACTTTGCGGCGGGAATTGCTTTGTTCAATTTTGCGGCAAGACTGTTACCTGGCAAAGAGTAGTTCAAAGAGAGAAAAGAATGGCTACATAGTCGAGATCACTTACTCATCCGTATCATCTTTTGGAAATTCGAATCATTCATTTGAAAGTCCAACATTTCTTGTCGGCCAGGAGCAACCATGCCGCGAGTGGAGGGTGACACGACATTCAATATCGACCATAACGTTTCGATGATTTCGCCGTCGATCCAACCCGCACCATCGATGTAAAGCGGGGCGTAGCGTGGAAAACAAGATGGTTTATGACCGTGGACATGCCAGATCCCAATTCCGGGTACGATGTCTAAGTCTTGCAAGGTATGCAGAGCGGCGCTGCTTTTGATGCGGGTGCGAAACCTTTTCATATATGCGCAATTGATGTCGTAGAAGGAGATAACTCGTTTGATACCTTCCATGTTATGGCGCAATGCATTTGTAAAGCAGTAGTCCATATTGGAGTATCTGCTGTCGAATTCAGATATCGCGACAAATCGTAATAACCTGTGGCCCACCGTTCGCCCTTTTGAAAGTTGACGACCGAATGCGGGATAAAACACCCATGGCGGGCACAGGCTGCCGCGCCAATTCCGGTAGATTCAAAGTTTCCGCGATTGGTGTTCGCGTGATTGACTGCGCGGTGATTGTTGCATTCCGATTTCTGATGGACGTAAGGAATTTAGATAGCGGATAATGGACAGCTAACCTCCATAGTGTTCGTCGTTGACGCAAGATACTTTTGATACGGTTCCCGGCTTACCTGATAACCGCGGCCGTCCATCAACCAAACTTGCATTTCCGGCCGCCTATCATGCAGGTGATCCGCTTTAAAGTTCCCGTCCAGAATGATCGTCCTTGCATACTTCCAACTGCGTTGTGCGCAATTAGGCCGCGATGTGCATTTAACATGAATGGCCGCTTACTCATTAAGGTCGGTGTCAGGGGTGGGGTGGACATTAATGCCCATTTGGGGGCAGGTCGGGCAAAACAAAACGAGATCGCCAGATGATGGGGCTTGTGTCCGGTATCCGAATCCCCTCCATTTAAGTAACTTGAGAAACCGCCATTTCCGCGAGACACGCAGCAGCTCTTTGTAACGATTCTGATTGGCGGTTCAGCTACGGAAATTCCATCCAGGTTCTGCTCACTCACTGCGGTCAGATGAGGGAACACGTTGGACGTCACACGTCGCAGCTTATTGTGATAATTGCTGGCGGATGTGCCGCATTCCACGTTGTCCCGCACAAAGTCATTCAGAACGTCAAAGCTGAACACCGTCTTCGGATTTTTAATGGACGCCGGAAATAATCGGTGCCGCAAAAGTTGAATGTCAAATGGGTCGGAGTGCGGACATGTGCAGCAGTGGATTTGCAAGTAATGAAACCCGGACACGTCAACGACGGTGAATTGGGAGGATCCCGTTGGTTTCTGCAAATGTGCTGGGGTGTCGCAATCGATCCATTCGTCCTCAGTGTCGTTTGAGGGATGCGAATCGCCCGCCACGTCTCTCGCGGCCGTCGGACAACATGCACCGCCATGGCCGAGATTGATGCGTAATCCCGCCTACACGCGATGTTTAGGTAAACTCGTCATTTGTGGTGTTCATAGAACTGACCAAATGCAGAGAGGACTCCGCAAAGAATGCGCCCGTCCACTGTTGAATGCGGTGAAACGGGAGGTGCAGGTGTTGATCCCGACAGCAGCGGGTGCAGAAGAGCGGGGATCCGAAACAATTGCGACAGCGGTAAACCCCATCTCCGCCACATGTGTGGCATGCGCGGGGAAATGGCGGGCTTTCCATGTCTTGCAATGTTTGCAGATACGTCTCGGAATGGTCCACCCATTCGCGGAGGTATTGGTATTGGCTCTACATATGGTGAGCCGACCGTAGGTTGGCATGGATTTTGGCATCGCACCTTTGTTGGTAGCCGCATCTTCGGGATTTTTGCCATTCCTTGGCGGAGAAAATCGTCATATTCAGGGGCCGCATCGTCCGCGAATCCACCCGATGTGGGTTTGATATCTTTGTGACGTGGGGTGGACTGATTGGACGCAGGTGGGGGGTGGCTAGGTGGTGGATCCAATTTGAGGTTCACCAGGCGGGATTTGAGTCCTCTAGTCGTATCTTTCGTTTTCCAAGTTACTCGTGTGATTTTCTTACGATCCTGTATGATCTTTCCTTTTAGTTTTGGCATGGCGAAGGCAGGACACACAATCAACAGTGACAATTGTATCAGATATCTACATATACTGCCTGCTGCCGCAATTGTATTATGTAGAATATACAGAATCCTGCCGTTTCCCTCGAAGTTCCCTTGTGGAGAACGTATGTATGGCCGCATTGTCGCCTCGTGGGACTGATTGCGGGAATATCGGCGCATCCGTGTCCAATGGGAGATGTGGCGCAAGGGAGATTAATCGGGCTGGACGGTAGATGTTAGATCAAAGTAGTCAAAGTGGCCATGTGGCGCGTCCGCCTGAACTCCGATTGGTAGCGACCGGGTAGAAACTGATTAGCTCCATTTGAGACTCTGATCATGCTTATGAAACAGGAAGTCGGGAATTTTGTTACTTCAACATCCCTTCTTTCTCGACATCAGCCGCAGGGATTCTTTACCTATGGAGTCCTCCCATGCCAGTGGCCTATTTGATGACGAGGAGTATGAAGAGGCTGGATATCTCCCCGAAGGCGATTTCGAGATCTCCGAATGGCCGGCGACAGATGATGAAGACGAAAATAGCGACGACGATTCCCTTGCCTCCAATCACGACCCCCATACAGTCAAAACGGGGGGTACCATCTTCTGCGGGGCTGAACTTGACATTCTCCAGAATGCCCGCCCCGAATGGCTGCGGCTGAGCGGAACTGTTCGCGGGGAACATGTGTACCGCACATGTCAGCAGCTTGCAGACCTGGACGACGTGCAGGATTATTCCGATGACGAATGGGTGGTAAGGGTCGATGTGAGTTCTTTGTCATTCTGTTTCGGTGTTGTTTCTCAAATTCCGCAGCAATATAAGCGGTGGTTTTGGAACCAAGCCCGCACGATTCATAAGGACAAGCGGATAAAAGTCGGACAGGCTTGGACGCTTAGAAGCGTCATTAAACAGAAATACAAACGGGAAATCTTGGCAGGCATTCGAGACAAATACAGATTTGTTCCGGGGTCACACAACGAACTGCGGGTGTATCAGACGGAGGCGACCAACTTTATCCAGACGTTGACCGCGGATCAGATCGCAGAAGCGGAAGACCTGGCAGAAGAATGGACGATTGGGGATGGGCCGCCGGATGATGTCAAGGCCAGGTAAATACCTTTGGTTGCGGAAGTTAGCCCAGTATTCATTCACCCGCAGGAACGCCACTAATTTCGGAGAAGACGTATTCATGGATTTGGCGCGGGAAATGTGGAGGTCATGCGGTATGAGAGTGGTTGTTCTGGCGGGATGGAAGAATGAAAAGGGTGAATTGGTGACTTACACGTGCGTGTTCTACATTTCTAAGCTGTCACATCAATATTAAAGCGACCTTAGGGGCGATTACAATGAGCGGATTGGGGACGGTGACACCTTCCACGCAATGGATGAAATCCAGGAGGCCTGGGGAGAATTTATTGGCACCCACATAGGCAACATCGGAGATGGAGGTGAGGATCCCGACGATAATCCCGACGGAACCGCAAGAAGGGGTCGCCCCCGATGGAATGACAAGGTCAAGAAAGCCGACCCGACCGCCAATGTCATCGGAGAAGGGGGACAAATATCTGTCCCCGATGTGGCTAACATGGGAAGGGATGACCTTCTTCGCACTGTTAGGGGTTTCTTTACCGCCAAGTATCGTAAGTCATATTCGCATCGAATGGCGGTAATAGAAACTCATTATTTCCGCAGGTGAAATATGCGGCAAACCCTCCGCGGCCGCCCCATTCAATAAATTGTCTACTAGGTGGCCAGATATGATCGACGAGCGGCATTTGCCATTCGGCTTTATATTCCCCAGGGATCCCAGCCATATGCTTCAGCATGATGCAAGGGAACTTATGCAATTTCTGCGGACCCGAGAGCTCACTTACCCCGATGATCCTTTCGAATTCCACCACTGGGTAAATCATCAAGGCGAGCTGCAAGAGCCATTTGACATTGTGGCGCAAATGAGGTCGCAGCGCAAGGCCGAGAAGAGAACTAATCGCGCTCACCGGCGACAAAGTAAAGCCAGTAACAGTCGGGTGGGCCGTTCGAGATCCAAATGTGCGTATCCGCGCCTTCCGAGCTTCGAATTGTGGTTCGCAGGTTGACTTAGTGGCATACAGCGCGGACATCTAGGCGGAGCCCGCCATCCCGCCATCCGCGGACATCAGCCGCGCCTCCCGCGGACCCCCGCGGTTTGGCAGTGCCTAACAACGCGGTCGCGGGCCCCAGTAGAGCGAAAGGAGATCCTGCCGCCGTTCTCATGAAAGCGCGGGAAGACGCCGCACCTGCCAGCGGCGGAACTGCTAGACCCAAACCTACTTTGCGCACCAGAGATGCCAAACAACCGCCGATCCGCACAAAAGATCGTGCCGCCACACCCGCACCGGGATTGGAGGGCTCTGCATTAAGCTCCAACTCGACTGATATGGGATCCACAGCTACACGGGCTTCAATTCCAGCACAGGGCGGGCAATTCAAAAAGGGTTGCCAGGATATTCCAGCTGCAGATGAAACACCTCAAATCGCGGTCCCACAGTGCAAGTGGCCGGTGACTCTCGACGTGACCACCGGGGCGGGTTCAGTTGCCTTGGATGAGCCGGAATTAATGCAACCCGCAGTGATCGGGGACAATCCCGCCCCGCCTGTTCCGCTTCCCAAGGCTTTTGTCCGAAGGCGCCCATCTGCCATACCTACCCGACGTGTAACACAGCCCACTGCATTGGATGCCGCAGATACCCCGCCTCTCCCTGGATCCGAAGGCCAGGACGCAGCTCGGGGATCCACCCCTCCCGCACAATCTCATTTGACACAAGCAGAATCGCAGACGACCGGTGAGTCCGCATCGATGGAAGGCAAGCATCGCGATGAGACTCAGTATATTTTTATTGACAGCGAGACGATCAAGCCGATCAAGAAAGGTTCCTCCTCCCAGGGACGCGGATATGCCGACACCTGTGAAACGAAGCGGCAAAACTCCGAAAAAGCGAGGCAACGCGGGAGGTAGTCGCGGCAACGAAAAGCGCATGCGCAACTGATTGCTAAACTAACTAATGCGCAACTGATTGCCGCGACTCCGCCAGGACTTTGCCGCGCCATTGCGCAAACTTTGAGCCCGTCTAGTTACGAAGTACCCACATGTCCATATATGTAATACAAGAAAATCGGCATTTGCCGTGTGGAATTAAATGATCCAGAAGAAACGACAAAGCTGACTGAGCTTTGTCAGAGACGCTGTCAATCATGTCTTCATCCGCTTTCTCTGATCTCTCACTGAGCGAAATTCACCTCATGATCGCTTACACCGGCATTCGAATTGAAACTGCAGTTCAACATCTCGTTGACTTACGTGACGAAGACTGGCCGCAGGATTGGAAATTCAACTTGGATGAGGAATTCGTGAGTACAGGCTCTTTGAAACATCGCAAGATTTGCTGACAATGTTGCAATCATCAGAACTTCTTTCAGATGGCGCACGGTGCATCAGGCGCCCGGAAGTCGCTCGCGGTCCCTCTTCCCGCGTGTTTGGGCGTATACCTAATGGATGGCAGGTTTGAAGATGTCCTCCAATCCAATCTCCGTCGGGTCCGCCGCGAGGAATACAAGCTAGTGGCGACATACAAGGAGCTGTTTCCGGATTTGTCAGACATCCCTTGTTTCCGCTACGCGTGGTGGTCGGGTGCGCCAGGTTTCGGTTTCAGCGTCGTGACCATAGAGAACATGCTGGAAATCGCGGATATCCATTTTGGGGTGAGTCCCCAATTGTCCCACTTTGCGTTGTTTCATTGTCTGTTCAGAGTCAATGGCCGTCGGATCGGTCACCTTGGATCACGCGGAGGCTGGCGGAATTAGAGGTGAGGCAGAGGAAATCCGCCGCCTCTTTCCAGGCCCTCTTGAGCGAATACCAAACGGTCAATGCCGAGATTTTGCATTGCTGGGCAAGAAGGATGGACTTGCGGGAGTTGCTGGGGCTCGATGTGCCCCTAGGTGATAGAAAGTAATGTATATTGTCATAATAATTGTCACTCTCCAACTTCGGATGACTGCTGCATTGCTTGTGATCTCCGCAACCTTTGAGATGGTCTAACGCAAGAGATAAGCGCGGATATAAAAAGGAATTTTGCGACGCTTATCACACCAGACTATTGATGCGCTATCTGGCGCAGTTGCGAAATTGGCTCATTCTAATCCGCGTATCTTTGGGAGATAACACGACTCCCGCATTCCTCAACATGTGAGGCGGTCTAACGCGGGAGATAAGGGCGGATATATAACTAGGACAAGTGCGGTGGCCTGCAAGAAACGACGATTCGGTGGAAACTTCATGGGGAAAGGAAGACGAGTACATATGGCTCACATCCGGAACTCTGCATGCCTCAAGTGCAAGCTGACCGGGAATCAAAAGGAATTTTGCGACGCTGATCACGCCAGACTATTGATGAGCTATCTGCCGCAGTTGCGAAATTGGCTCATTCTAATCCGTGTATCTTTTTCGCCAATGCGGTCAACCAAATACTTCACAGTGCCGCACTCGGGGGGACCGCCAGAATCCCTCTCGCGCGAATATATTGTCGGGTAAGCCCGCAACGCCGCCATCCGCGCTAGCGCGCAGGCCTGTCGATGCGGGTATTGCGAATGTGTAAACAGTGAGGACTGTGAGTTCTCTGGAATATAGACAAGGGCACCGCCATCTGTATTTCATCTCCACCATCCTGGGCCACCGCGCGGGCCTGTTGATTAAGCAAAATGGTCATTTCTATAATGTAGCGAAGTCCTGCCATCTTGATTTGAATTTGAATGATCAGGATTGGAGACTTTGGCCCGCCAGAATTCCCGCCAATCTGCGGAATGGCCGCGGTATCGGCCATGCGCGTATGTGGACGAGCCCGCATTGCTGCCGTCCAACAGTAGCGAGCGGGCCAGTCAGTTCGGGAAATGGTCACTTGCAAATGGGCAGGCCCCTTGGGATAATATGCAATATGAACAAAGGGGCCCGCACCTGTATCCACTATCCGCGGGCGGGCCCCGCGATTTCTTTTTCAATATGCAGAATGACCGTAGTGTTGCGGGTCCTACCGAAGGATCCGGCCCACTAATATCCTGCTGAATGTTCGCAGTGGCCGCATGTCGGCCATGCGCGTATGTGGACGAGCCCGCATTGCTGCCGTCCAATGGTAGTGAGCGGGCCAGGCAGTTCGGGAAATGGTCGCTTGCAAATGGACAGGCCCGTCGCGATTATCCGCAATATAAACAGGGGGCCCCGCGATGGCCGTCCTGTTGCATTCCCTACAAATGGGTCCTGCGGAATGTGCGCAGTGGCAGGATGGTCGGCCATCCGCGTATGTGGACGAGCCCGCATTGCTCCCATCCAACGCTAGCGATCTGGCCAATCAGTCTGGGAAATGTTCACGTGCAAATGGGCAGGCTCGTCAGGATGATCTGCGATATCACTAACGGGCCCCGCACTCCTCTCTCCTGTTAGCGGGCGGGCCCCGCCGTCTTTTCTTGAATAGGCAGAATGGCCCGCGTGTTGCGTTCCCAACCAAAAGGTCCGGCCCCCCAATATCCTGCTGATTATGCGCATTAGCCGCATGGTTGGTTATCCGGATCTGGGGACATGCCCACATTGCCCTCATCCGATAGTAGCTGGCGGGCCTTTCAGTTTGGGAAATGGTCATGTGCAAATGGGCAGGCCCGTCGAGATTATCTTCCAATATCAGTAAGGGCCCCGCGCTCCTCTCCCTTATCAGCGGGAGGGCCCCGCGTTCTTTTCTTGAATACGCAGATTGGCCGGCGTGTTGAGCTCCCGACCAAAGGGTCCGGCCCCCCAATATTCTGCTGAATATGCGCATTGGCCGCATGGTCGGTTATCTGCATCTGGGGACATGCCCGCATTGCCCTCATCCGATAGTAGCTGGCGGGCCTGTCAATTTGGGAAATGGTCATGTGCAAATGGGCAGGCCCATCGAGATTATCTTCCAATATCAGCAAGGGCCCCGCGCTCCTCTCTATTTTCAGCGTGCGGGTCCCGCGATCTGTTCTTCAATATGCAGATCGGCTGTTATGTTCTTTTCACTGCTGGAGGTGATGGCCCCCTAAATTCGTATAGAATGTGAGCAGTGGCCGCATGCTCGGTCATCCTACCTTGCGAACGAGCCCGCCCTACCGCCATCCGATAGTAGTGGACGGGCCTGTCACATTGGGAAATGGTCATTTTCAAACGCGCAGGCCCATCGGGATTATCTCCAATATAAGGAAGGGGCCCCGCGATCTTTTCATCAATGTGCAGAACGACTTCGGTGTTCGTGTCACTGCTTGCGCTCCTGCCCCCAACAGTCCTGTTCAACATGCGCAGCGGCCGCGGTGTCCGCCATCCGTATCTGTGCACGAGCCCGAATGTTCCCTATGCAATGGTATCGAGCGGGCCTGTGATTATGGTCATTTACACGCAGGCAGGCCCATCGGGATTAGCGCCAATATAGGCATGGTCCCCGCGGTCGCTTCATCCGTATGCGCAATGGCTATCGTGCGCTTTTCGCTTCTGCGGTCCTGGCCCTCTAACGTCCTGTTGCATTTGCGCAGTGGCCGCGAGGTCAGCCATCCGCATATGTGGTCTAGCCCGCATTTTTCCCATCCGTTGGTCGGGAGTGGCCCTGTCAGTTTGGGAAACGGTCGTTTGCAAACGGGTGGGCCCGCCGGGTTTATCATCCATATGTATAAGGGCCCCGCCCATCTCTCACCTCGTTTCGTTAAATTGCAGAGCGGTTTCGCGTTCATTTCTCCGCGAGTAGGCCTGGCCCTCAACAATCCCAGCAAATATGTGGAGTGGTTGCGGTGGCGGTCATCCGCGTATGTAGACAAGCCCGCATGTCCGATATCCGACGGTAACGAGCTGGCCAATCAGTTTGGGAAATGGTCGTTTGCAAGCGGCGCTTGCGGGCAGGCCCATGGGGATTACTTTCAATGTAAACGAAAGGCCCCGCACTCCTCTCTCCTTGCGGCGGGCGGGCCCCGGGATCTTGTCTGCAATCAGCAGAATGGCTGTCTTGCTCTGTTTTCTACCAGGCGGCCAGGCCCCCTAACATTATATTGAATGTGCGCAGTGGCCGCATGGTCGGCCATCCTCAAATATGAACGAGCCCAGATTCCCGCCATCCGCTGGTAACGAGCGGGCCTGTCTATGTGGGGAATGGTCACCAGTACGAGGGCGGGCCGATCCTGAATATCCGCAATCTAAGCGAGGGCCCCGCCTGCCTCTCCCATGTCAGCGGACGGGCCCCGCGATTTTTTCTTTAATATGCAGAATGGCTTTCCTGCTCTTTTCACTATTAGAGGGTCGCCTGACGATGCGATACGGGTGGGCCCGCCGTTATTGTCGCCAATAACTCGCTGGCCATGCGGAAATCTCAAAGGTGTGCGCGGGGTCCGCTTGGTTTCCTCCTGCTTCCGCGCGACCGCCCCGGTTAGGTTTTACAAGATTCGCACCCGCGATGGTGCTGGCCCGCTCTTATCTTCATTTTGGACAACGTGCCGGCCCGTGAACGTTATCGGGAATATACAAACAGGCTTAGCGGTAATCTCCAGGCATTGCGCGCATATCGCGGGGTGTCGTCAAGTACGTGCGCGGAGGCCCCGGCAAAGTCATTGACGCCTCTAGCGCGGGTCGCTGGGTTGGTCGAGAGCGGGAGTGCAGGCCCGCGTATATCCTTGTTATTATGTGGTGCAGCCCGCCCCCCCATTGTCCTCAATTGTTGTTCCGGCTATCCGCGGATATATATTTCTTGCCGCCATCTCAGGCGGGCCTGTCTATCTCATGGGGAATGTGCGCTGCGGGTGGACGGATAAAATGTGACTCAGATGGCCGGCCTTTCCCGACTCGCGTGATTACCCCATCCATCCCGCCCTCATGATCACGACAATATGTTCTGCGGGGTTTCCTTCTTGCCCACCAGCCGCCGTGCTGAGTCATGATCGCCATCTGAGGTCCCTTCGCAAATGTTGGACAACGGTCCGCGGGCCCCCCGCAGATCCCGCAAAACGAGGGTTTGTGTTCGCCGGGGCCTCGCCTACATTTCGGAGATTCCAATGCCGCCCGCGCAAACCCTCTTGACGAACTCTCATTCCCCGATCCACAATGCCGATAATCGTAACAGGCCCGCGCGCTCATCTTGGTCGCATTCCAGCGGCCCTGCCGTCTTCCCCGATTGATGCTGCGGGCCCCCGTCATGCAGGAGCCCAACATTCACCCTGGCCGCATCCATAATCGTTGATCCCAACTCCTGCGGCCTGTCCGCGCAACCGCGATAATGCCGCCGCCGGGCCCGCACCAGGGTGGTCCTTTTTAAGCGCGAAGAAATCAACCCGGGGTGACCGTACGTATCGCGATAATTGGACTCCACGGGCTCGGGATGGCGAGGGGTGCAGCCGGTGCAGGTTGGACAGCCGTTGAAACCCACGGTACCCATCAAGTTGTCGTCCCATTGTGGCACGTCGTAGGAGCGTCATGTGTCACATGTCACAGTCTGGAAAGACGTCTATGTATTGGACTTTCGGCAAACACTGGGGTTTTACTTTCCCACGATTTATGGGTGCGATATAAACCCCAAGGTGATTATGATGGCGGAAATGCTTACTAAGGTCGTGTTTAAATAGGCAAATAGCATGTAACTACTTCGGCAAAACAGAATCATACTTCGCTAAACGTGACCGGCTGTCGGCCCCCTGGCGGTGGAATAACATAAATAGCCAAATCCAGGTGACTGGCCGTCGGTCTCCCGCCGGCGGCCTGTGGGGGGGCGGAGCACCGTACTGTGATTCTGCAAAGTATATATACTACTGTGCAAAAGTGAGGAGTCCTCTCCCTGAGTCTTCCATAGTCCTGGTCCGCCATGGATCCTGCAGCCCAGCTCGTTCTTCATGCTGAACTGGAGCGTCGACGACGTCTATTTGTCCTCCTCACGATCCTGATTGCCCAGGTCACATACTATTACCGAATTCTATTCCTATCACCGCAATCCGAGAGAATACCCCACCATACGTCAATTCTGACTGGCGAGGGTTGGATGCTCGAACTTCTGAGCAGTCATCGTGACTCCGATCGAATGAAGATATCACTTGGGGTCGGTCATGATGTCTTCAATGCGCTTGTCCAGATTCTTGCCGAGAATGGAATCCAGAGGTCACGCCGTGGTATTTCAGTGGAGGAACAGCTTGGGATCTTTTTGCATTCATGCGTAACAGGCCTGAGTTCACGGCATGTAGGAGAACGATTTCAACACTCACCGGCTACAATCACAAAGTACGTCACAACTTCTAGTGTTTGTCTAACTTTCAAAAGATCATGCTGAAGTGTGGCAACACCCGCAGGTACTTCAAGCTCATGCTGGATTTTTTTTCATCAGATCCGTTCTACACGTCGAGTGTTCGAATGCCAACTGCGGACACACCTATATCAGTGAAGATTACCAATGACCCCCGCTTCCATTTTTTTTCAGACTGCATCGGGGCTGTGGACGGAACCCATATTCGTGCATTTGTGCCTATTGAGGAACATGCCAATATGCGGAACCGGAAGGGTTACCTCTCACAAAACTGCCTCTTCGCGTGCAGCTTCGACCTCTTATTCATCTATGCAATGACTGGATGGGATGGTGCGACTGCGGATGCAGCAATGTGGCATGATGCCCGTAGCAATGACCTGGCTATGCCCGGGGGGAAATACTTCCTTGCAGATGCAGGGTTTGGTGGATCGGACGTGCTTCTTGTTCCATATCGAGGAGTGCGATATCACTTGAAGGAGTGGCGCCAAGCGAACCTACGGTAGGCAGTGAATTGACATCATGAAGAGAATTGAAAGACGACTCATAATTTGTTCTGAGTCCAGTCCGCGCGATAAGAAGGAACTATTCAATCTTCGTCATGCAAGCCTGCGCAATGCTGTTGAACGGATATTTGGGATCATCAAACGTCAGTGGAGGATACTCCTCCTTGCTCCGGAGTACAAGATGGAAGTCCAGGCACGCATACCGGCGGCACTGTGTGCTATTCATAACTTCATTCAACGCCTCGACCCAGAAACATTTTTCACACCAGAATTCCAGGCACTCCGCTTGGAACACATCCAAGAGGATGATGACGGTGACACGTCTGGATACGGAAACCTTGCAGATGGCCCGGTTGATGCGGCAGAACGGCACAGAGCAGATGGACGACGAGATCAGATTGCAGAGGCCATGTGGGAGGACTATCGCCGTGAATTGAGGGAAAGAGGACTTCAGTGAAGCGCATACATGAATGTACTTGACTCTAGAAACGTGTGTTAAATGTCCTATCTTGAATCTGTCATTGTTAGCGATGTAGATGTGAATGCAAGGAGGAACGTACCGTATACTACACTACACATCAAGTGCCGCCGCCGGCCGGCGTTAGTCCGTGCCTTTCTGCGCTTTATCATTATTCCTGGATTTGATCATATCAAGCGCATTCTTGATCCATTCTTCGCGTGAGGCTCGATTGAACTTGAGGAAAAACCTGACACTCTGCCGGTTGGCTGCCTCACTCATGTAGGAAGCAAGCATATTGTTGTCTCTCGGTTCCAGGTTGAATTCCACAAGGGCATCGGCAACGGCATCAATGAAGGCATCATGACCGTCACTCAAACTTGGTCCAGCCTGAGCCTGAGCACCGGCGGCCTGCAGCTGGGAAAGCCCCAGGGAACTGATTGTGATAGGTTGGTAGACGGAGGGGGGAATATTATCAATGAAATTTGATATCTTCTGAACGGCAACATTAGCATCAAGCTTTGCTTGTGCGGCAGCAGAAAGAGGGCGGGATCGCTTTTGTGAACTGTCTGATCCAGCATTGGAACCAACGATGCTTGATACCTTCCGCTTCATCCGGCTGATGCTTGTCAAGCCAGAAGCCATTGAGACGCTAGTAGATGGAGGGGTGTTCGAGAAGCAGGAAGATGGCACTGAAGGCGGCAAGGCATTCGGATCCACTGAAGTGGCAGGGTTCTGGTTAATCACAGACTCGGAGTCATTAGGTTCCTCGATGGTCATCTGGACATCCGAGTCCGGATCGCCAGATTGGCCATCAGTGCGAAGGGTGGGAAGTGATGTCTGCGAATGTGTGTTGTTCGGTCCTGTGGGTGCAGAGCCTGAGGTCACCGTGATAGTAGGCTTGGTGTTCATGCCACCCTTCTTCAGGCTAGTACGGTTCACTTTGGATCGTGCTGGGTAATATGCGTGGGTTCCCTTTGCAACGGATGGCATGAGCAGGGATACGTCATTCCAATGTTGCCAAGGAGTTTTTTCGTACTTCGATGCGCCTACATGAACCTGCCAAAAAATCAGGAAAAATGTCACGGTAGGGTGGGCCTGCTAGGGACGGCGAGTGTGCTCATACCTTGCAATAAGTGCTCCATGCATCTTTGCTTCTCTCATCAACGGCAACACCGTTGCTATCATCATAATGGAACCCAGATGCTGACTTGATGCCAGAGACAATGTGATACTCGGTTTTCAGCTTCAAAACCAACCGCGTTAGTTACAAAGAAGGTACATATCTCATGCGATAAGATACATACATTGGCAAACTTTGATCGACACGATTTTCCTGTCTTCAACACTTTCTGTGAAGGGAATTTTTCATTGAGTTCATTGGCAATCTTGTTGAAAGTCTCCGCCTTAAAGTTGTTATCCCCTGCTGCCGAGTGGTTTGATAGAAGGAGGCGGATAAGTTCATCGATCTCCGCAGCGGTCCATGTTGTTCGAGGTGGTTGAGTCTTTGCCTTTGCCTTGCCTTTGTTGCCTCCATCAATGGGATTAATGAGTCCCCTGAGCGATCGCAGAGACCGTTCTGATGAGCGAGAGGACCTAGTACTTCCTGTAGCAGACATTGTTGATGACGGGGCACTCCAGCAGCGTGTGACTCATTAGTAATCCTACGGCGGTCACCGGTGCCCGCCGGGGAACTTCACGTGATCCTGCTTCAAGCGAAGTAAACAGTTCAAGCGAAGCACATTTGTTGCTATTTGAACACGACCTTAGTGTCTGA
>JBBPPB010000116.1:0-21373 GCA_038091755.1 Leccinum pallidistipes | reverse complement strand
GCTCCAATCACCAACCCCACAGCGTCCCTGCCGAATCCAAGCCCCAACTCTTCCGCGTGCCCCCGCACCGCAGCTATGATCCCGAGATAGTCCGTGTTCTCGCCGTACAACATCAGCAAATCACTTTGTGCTGTACAGGGCTGTCCAGCATTGTAGAGCAACTATAGTCAGCCAGCTAGGTCCAGGCTGGACAAATCCCCCCAGTATTGATTTAGCTATGTGATATTATGAAATGCTATGAAATGCTATGAAAGGAACTGAAGTGATAGAACAAAGGTGTTCTCTCTGGCTCTGTCCACACCTCCCCAGCACTTCCGAACTGTATGCCTTGGCATAGTATTACTCACCAGGCAATTACTATAATAGCAATCATTCTGAAGAGGCTCTGTCCACAGCTCCCCAGCACTTCCGAGCTGTATGCTCTGTGCCGTATTACTCGCCAGGCAATCATTAGAATAGCAATCAGGTACCCAGAACCACTTAGCCGAGAACGACAGGCACAATGATTTAACCAAATCAAAAACATCATTCAACCAGCCGAAAACAATGACATCATACTACAAATCTAATGAACGCCAATCAATCTAGGACAATTTGCAAATGACTGTGCCTTCCGACAGTGATATCGACACTTTGTAATGCATTCCTGGTTGTGACATAAGCCAACATTAAAAAATAAAGCAACAAGTGTTACTCGCCATCCATCCTTCGCCCATTCTGTGACTTGCGCCTGCAGCTTTGGGCCATGGTACGGATCTTGCTGAATATCATGCAACATCCCGAGCATGGCTTGGAAAACCGAACTGTATGCCTTCCCGGAGAAGTTAGGGAACGACTTTCCATTACCATTCCTGGAGAAGCCATCGAGCACGCAGTTATACTAAGTACAAGTCAAATGTAAGTAATCCAAAATGATCGAGCGGAGAAAACTTACCGCTGCACCGACGAGCGCGAGGCACGGTAAGGGGACACCAGTTCGAAAGAGGTTGGCACGCTTGTCCGCGATGTGATAGCTGCCGGTGTAAAAGAACTCGATCACGGCATGCTTTAGAGCAGGGTGAGCGAAGTTGTTTGTTTTTCCCTGTTCAACTGCGGTCAGCATTACGTCGGACACAAAAAAAATACTGACATTCTGGTCAACGCCATTTCTCAAAAACACTGACTGTTGGAGTAGCTGTGACGCAGCATTCTCGACCCATGCAGCACGTGCTGGGACTGCAATGGCATCAGGAGGAAGCAGGTTGAATGCGACCGGGGCATGTGCGATGGCGACCTTTTTTAGCTCCGACCGCCACGTCGACATGTCACCAAGGAGCTGAAGATAGATATCAGCGAAGGTAAAACAGTACGCCTGATACATACCACGCCTGCCATGTCCCTCTTGTGATCCGGCCAGAAACCTAGTAAGCGTAGATATGAGACTCGGGATTCATTATCCCTGAACTGGAGTGATTGACTGAAGCACTTACCTGGTTGAAATGATGTCCCTCGCTTGGTCCATTCGACTACGACCGTTACGAGAGACTCTGTGATTGAGTTGTCTAGATCACGACCTCTCGAAGGGAAGGGGTTATGTAAAGCATGAGCTGCACGGCACTCTCTTTTCGCGTCTTCGATACAGTCTTTCCATGTAGGGTGATAAAATCCGAGACTATCAGCGGATGGGCTAGCGTCCTTTGCCTTTTTCGAGTTGCGTGGCGCCCGGGTCTTGAAATCCATTTCAGTCTGCGATGGCTGTTGAGCCAGTGGAGCCAGTTGCTCAGGAGGGGGAGCACAGGGACGCCCGTTGTTCTTGTAGTGGCGTTCTAAGACGTCTTCTGGTGTACCTCGAACAGCGACCTGAACAACTGATTAGTAGCATGCTCATAATAATTCAAGCATACGTATCTACCACTTCAGTAACGTTAGTGCCGTTTCCTGTCAGAACACCGTGGGCAGCTTCGTCATCCTCGTCACGCGAGAACGTGAACTCATGATCCGGGGGAAGCGAGTGGTGCCGAGGGGTAGGAACAGGGATAGTCTGCGGAGCAAAGCCTGTGATAAAGAAGTTATTAGTGGGCGGTAAGGTCTCAACAAGTACGTACTTACCGGGATGGACCTTCCTCGCTTGCCCAGTGGTGGCCCAACCTACTTCGGGCATATCCCTACCACCATCCTCCTCCCCAGAAGGTTCTGAGTCCCCCTCTTCAGAATCTGATCGCTCACTCTCATCTTCCGAAGTGTTTGAAGACAGTGTATCCCGCGCCGGTGGACGAAGGGGCTGTGTGGATGAGAACTTAAGAGATGGATGTGGAGCAGAAGGCAGAAGCACGGGGTCGATGGGTATGTTGAAGTGTGTGGCAGATGACGAAGTTGACTTGCCAGTGGCATGTGGAGAATGATGCGACGGCTGGCTGCCAGGCAAAGGGGGAGTTGACAACGTAGACACCACCCCTGCCTGTGTACGAGAGGCTGCGATGTAGGGATTGTTAATGGTTCGTAAGTCCGGCTCCGTGCCAGGTGGAACGATGGGAGGAATGGCGGAAAAGCCGAAGCGGTCCCCATTCTGAGCGTTATGGAAATGTGGATTGAACTGGGCATCCTGGATACTATGAGCATATTTCTACGGTGCAGAGACATCATACCTGGTGATGGCCGCCAGTCTCCAAGGGATATGGTGGTGGAGGCTTACTCGACTGTCGGAAACATCAGTAAATGTGCATACTATACTACTTACCACAGACTTACCTTCGCTTTTCTTTGTTTCTGTTTCTTTGGAGGGGCGAGTGGATTGTCAGGCAAGTCGTCAGCTATGTCCATTAACTGCCGAGGCCTTGCCGTTACAAGTGGCTTTTCAAGCACCATTCCAATCTTTTCTAGCTGCATGACCCGACCACCAGACCCAGCACCTGACCTCTTTGGTCGACTTGCGTCACCGGCACGACCTTCAACCTCAGGCTCATGCCCATCCGCGAGAGAGGTGAGGTCCTTGCTGCGCTTGTTCTTCGCCCGGGAGTTGTCGGCGTCATCTTCTGAACGACGTTTGGAGCGTGACCGCTTCGCCTTCGACCTTTTGTTTGGTGGTGACGATGGGAAATTACCAAAACGCTGAGATGCCATCTCGTGAAGGGCGGAAAACTGAGAACTGAGTGGGAGGTGGGACAAACAGAATTCCGACTCATTCGCAATTTAAGTACATCGCTAAAGACTTTTTACAGTTCGCCGTGATCTCACGTACATAAAACAGTCATAATATTACTTAGTAGCCTGACTCAGACTCGGACAATGAAATCACATACTAGTACAAGGCACAAATTTATGACTCCAGTCTCCCGCTGCCCGGGCCTATGACTTGAACCGTTTGACAGGATAAGGCGGGTTTCCTATGCTTCGAACCTCCTCACGCAAGGGACCCCTCATTTTTCGAGTGTCGGTGGCCGAGTCAGAGCAGTGCCGTGCCATCGACGTTGTGTCGTGGCATTCCCGCGCGTCAGTCATCATTGTTGTGTTGCCGACATGCGCGTGGCACGCCGCCGTGCGTCGACGTTGTGCGTAAGGGAGTGGGATGAGGGGGCCCGGGTGTGGTCGACGTTGCGCGGGAGGTAGCAAGATGAGGGGCCGCCACATCGTCGTGATCGTGGTGGTGGTGGTCACGGTGCCACCGGCACACGCGTCGTCGTCGTCGCACGCCATGCGTCTCCGTTATGCATGGGGAAGCGGGATGAGGGGTGTGGTCGACGTTGCACGGGAGGGAGCGATGGGAGGGCGTATGGTCACGGTGGTGGGTGCGTGGGGGAGCCGACCTTGTGCGTAAGGGGGCGGGATGAGGGGGCCCGGGTGTGGTCGACGTTGCGCGGGACTCGGAAGTAGCGGGATGAGGAGGCGTATGCGTGCCCCATTGCGCCGCTTGCGCGTGAAGGAGCAGGATGAGGGGGCCACATCGTCGTCATCGTGGTGGTGGTGGTCACGGTGCCACCGGCACGCGTCGTGGTCGTCGTCGTCGTGCCATCCTACGTCGTCGTCGCGTTCTCGCACGGCACGCCGTTGCGTCGGCCGGCAACACTTATTGCGCCGGTGTTTAGTTGGTGCCAGTTGTGCGTTGTTGTTGTCGGTGCCACAGCGGGAGGAGTGAGGGTGAGGTGAGACGAGGGGGGTGGACGAGGACACGGGTACTCACTGTCGTCGTTTGTCGCATCATCGGCGCCGTCTTCGTGGAGGAGGTGGTGGTGCCAAAGTTACATTGTTCATGCCGTTGCGTTCAAGTTCGTCGACGTAAGTCGTCACGGTTAGCAAATCAGAACCGCTTTCGCCTTCGGCGATCTCGACCAGGTCCGTGAAAGAGGACGACAGGTCGCGAGTAGTGATGTGCGGATGCAGTTGCACTAGAAGTGGATGCGTATTAGGCGGTATCGTTGCGTTCAATCCCGACGAGGGTGCCTCTAGAGGGTGCGAATGTGTTGCTTCAGCTTCAGCTTCTTCGCCATCGCTCTCGACATCGACACCACCAAAGGTATCCATTGTCGAGCTGAGCAATCTCGCCTCCGCGGCCGTACACCAGCTCTGGGGTATGCATCGACGGTGCCGGAGTGGGCGTGGGTGTGATCTCGAACGCGTATTCAGCAGCGGATAGACAAGAAAGGGAGGATTCAGGCTGAAAAGGAGGAATGGAGATCAGGGGTGAGTGAAGGATCTTCTTCTGCTTTCTAGACCTCCGTTGTGGAAGAGGACTCGGAGAGTATGCGCGGGACGCTGCAGTTCTCCTGGGGACCTTCCGAGAATGAGAGCCAGAGGGAGTCGACTCGGAAGTGAGCACGGAAGCATGCTCGTGCTCGAGCTTGACCTTGATGGGTTCGTCGTCGAGATACTTGGCCAATTCGCGGCCAGTGACACCGCCCAGCAAGAGATCAGCGAGTTTTTTGCACTTTTCGGTCTCGGTGTCGGCGGTGCGTTGGGAACGACGCTGGACGACGACCTTGGGCTTCTTCTGCGAACCAGGAGCGTATTTGTACTCGGGATAGAGCTGGGCGTGGCGCGCCTTGGCCTCTTCGGCCATGGAACGGAACGGGGCTCGCTCGGCCTCAGACAGCTCATTCCAGTAGCGGCCGGCGATGAGAGACGTTGCGGTTGTCCTTCTCGATACTCTTGAGGTTGTCCTTGTTCCAGAGCCAGGAACGAAAGACCATGAAGGCATTGGGAGGGTGGGGGATGTGGCCTTCCTTGCGATTACGGGTGTGGGAGGAACCGGGGGTGAAGGGGAGGTGAGTGAGCACGAATGGAGGAAAATTGGACGAGGTTGTGGTCGACGCGGACGGGGATGATGGAGCGTGATGGGCGGTGATCGCGACATCGGGGCCACCGTGCAACAACTGGGTCGGGGAGGTACTACTTGACAGTCTGTCCAAATGAGGAAAGTCAATAAGAACAGAGTCGATACACGAGCGGGATCAACACGCACCGCTCAGCAGCGACTTGATCGATATTCTGCAAGACTTGCGGACATGGCGAAGTGGTGGCATTGTGTACAATGGGAAGATGCAAGATATCGACAAGGATGACGAAGGCAAGTGTGGAAGCGAAGAAGTTTGTCGCAGTGACTCGAAGCTGGATTGTGTTGATGCATTGTTCAGCTGACCCCTTTTTGAGTACAGACGCGGAACGGGCAACCAGACGGGGGATCGATTGCAGCTCTTCACCTCGTCACAGAGTCGAGGCAGCCTCATTTTTTCAACGCGGTTTCCTCGTCCAAATCGAGATTCGGATCTGCATCGAGGCAGCCAAAAAAAAGGAAACCTTTCACCCTATGCGATTTCACTCTTCACAGAAACTTCCGTCAGTCCCTGATACCCCTTGCCCTCAGCGTCTAAATCTCAGCAGTATCCGTGGAGCGCGCAACCTTGTCTTGCTACACTTTTACATTAGCAACCGACAAAGGAGATGGCATGGCGATTAGTCGTCAAGTTTATTGCCCCTACCCACATCCGCCAACATCCCCACTTCTTTCGCCTTCCGGATATCGGCGCTCCTAACGATGACACGACTGGAAGTGGATAAGAAAGCGTCTTTCCGGTCCCGGTAGGAGAGATCGCAGCGAGATCACGGCACTACCGAGGTTATGAAAAGAAAATGAGCGAGGCACGAGCGCATGTCGGTCACAGACTTACTTACCTCTAGTAAAATCGGTATCCCATGAGTTTGTATGCCGGTCGGGTACTTGAAACGGTTATCTCGGAGATTCGACAACAGCCGTTGTGGCATTTTGTACCGGTCTAGCAAGTCATCGAAGACGTCGATGGGCGGTGGAACGTCGGAGCCTTTGGCTGTCACGCGAACCCGCACTCGCGAAGCATCACCGTCGGATTCATCGTCGGGCACATCGTCCAAATCATCATCATCGAGGTCCTGTGGTTCGTCATCCACCTTCCGTCTCTTGCTCCGCGCATCAGGTTCGGGAGGTGCACTCGAAGTCGTGGGGTCGGTCTTCCGTTTTGCTGGTCCTCCCTGCGCATACTTTGAAAAATCGAGTTCAGGTGGGAGATTAGAGTCCTGTGTTATTAGGGCATTCGCAGTTCAGGTTTCGTGACGGAGTTTCTGGCAGCGGCAAACGATGGTGTAAGAAAAACGATGCCAATCCACCAAATGTGTTGGCCACTTACTGTGAAGAGCTGTACGTCGGATTTGAAGCGTTGTTTGTTGAAACGCGCGTCCCACCGCGAGATAGTAACTGAAATGCTTCGACTTGCATGAGCGTTGTCGAGAACAGCAGGCGAGCTCGAGGGACATAGATCCAAAGTCTGACACTATTAGTTCGGCAACTTCCGTGTACGCCTTGAATCAATGAGTCTCATCCCGATCATACATCCATCAAGATAATCATACATCTCGCGTCACTACTAACAGGCCAAGGGTATTAAGTACAGTATAACTGTCCCATCAATCAATCAAACGAGAGGTCTGCATCATCTGCCATCACAAAACTCCCAAACACGTATTCATCCGGCTCGTAGTCCTCACGCTGCGGCCCGGGTGAGCTCGAAACCATGGGACGTCTTCGAGAATGTTCCCTCGCGCCCACAAAGCCTCCCCCTCGAATAGGCTTGCTCATAAACCCTGGCCCATCAAGAAGTCCTGGTGCTTGCGTAAACAGGCTTTGTTGGTAAACCAGAGACTGGTCATAAGACGGCGAAATCTGCGTATCGGGAATGTCTTTCAAGAACTGAGAGCCCATGGGTGACGCCGAACCGCTGCCCATCGCGTGCAAGTGAGTAATTCGTCCCAGGGAGGTCGTTCTAAACCTCGAAAAACGGTGAGCGTCGAATTCGTTCCCAGTTCAACAGGTGGCGGGGGAGGTGCTGACCATTTTGACTGCGGACCATCGCGCAAGAGTGACACCGAGGATTCAGAAACCATGGAATCGGTCACTTCTCCGTGTTCTTGCGTGCGTGGCGACTCCCCGTCCTTATCAGATGCATCGTCCGCCAAGCCCTGAAATTCGATGTTCGCCGCAGCCCGCCTAGAAGTTAGCGAGACGGCATCGGAATCGATGACACTTGCAACTGCCGTTCGAACGACCTTAGCCGTTGCTATTGTCGCAGGCGTGACCGTGATTGTCGACATACTTGAATCACGATCGCTTGGGTTAATACGAGCAGCAATAAGGGTCTGAAATGAATTAGGACGGGAATCGAAGAACAATGCAGGTGATGAAGCGGAGTCGTGCCCTGTAAGGAGACGGGACTGGGGGTAATGGTGACTGTGGGGGAGTTGAAGGATGGAGATTGAGTTGAGATTGTGGTCGTTTGAGGGGTGTTAGTGGAATCCAAACCCGAGGAGGAAATAGTTCAAAATAGATAACCCCGCTGATGCGGCGATTCCATCTGTCGAAATGAAATGTGAGTTCATCGATGTTAGAAAGGGACATCAGTAGTACTTACAATCAGAGAATATCTGATGCAAACGCCAACGTCATGTGAGCCGAGCTACGATGACCCCCCCAATCCGGATTCCGGATCGACTTTTCATTTGAAGCCCATGGCTTCTATTTTTTGTCCCTCTCCGCAAACACTTCGTCGCATGCCATGTGTAATGCGCAGTCCTCCAGCGGAACGACGTCAAGACTCCTAATGCCACTCGTCTTGAGATGCTTCTCCAGCTTCAAACTAAGCACGAGACCATAGTTCTGCAGGTGGAGGATGAGGAGACTTCGCCGGCGCCGGGCGGAGTTGTGTACGAATCTGAGAGAGGGGAATAGGGATTCGTAATGGCTGTGGTTTGGCGCCAAAAAGCGGGTTGACGGGGGATTTTCCAGATATGCCTGTGATGACATTCGTTCTAGGTGGCGCGAAGGCGGCTGTGCGAGGGAGCGCGGGGGGAGTAGACTTTGGCTTGGGCTTTGGTGGAGGGTGTGGTGGGGGCTGTCTTT
Organism: Leccinum pallidistipes; assembly: GCA_038091755.1. Taxonomy (NCBI): domain Eukaryota; kingdom Fungi; phylum Basidiomycota; class Agaricomycetes; order Boletales; family Boletaceae; genus Leccinum; species Leccinum pallidistipes. Next base: position 12,975 of record JBBPPB010000116.1, on the reverse strand, counting down.
ACTAGCTCCACGTGGAGACACTGATGGTAAAGAAGATGTGGACGCTGGAGGACCAAGGTCTTTACCGAGGGATGGGATGTTGGGGCCAAGAGACATATCGGGAAGGAGTGGAACCAAGGGAGCAACTTGTGACGTATCCACCTGTTTCACTTCCTCGTCTATAGTCGTCGCTGCGTCGACGGATGTTGAGACTTGCTTCTCCGCATCGTCCTCAGGAGCTCCTTCAGTATCTGTACCTTGTTCTTCTCTGCCTCCTTTTCTTGATTACATAGTGTCTACCGTACCTCTTGAATGGGTTCCAAGCGTAAGGTCTTCTCCACAGGAAATGTCCGGTAGAGCAGGTGCCGTTGGCTCCGGCAGCGAAGGATGCGACCCCATCACCGAAACAGTCCGGTTCTCATTAGCCATAGAGAGAGTTGTCATTGATCGAATGCTCGTCCCCCTGCCTTTCGCAATAGCGACATTCCCACCCTTTGGTCCTATCATCACTCTCGATCTCTTTCCTTTGCCACCAATAACACTGAACAACGACTCGGACCAATCATCCAGGCTGCCTTCCTGGTGAAAGGATATCCGAGGGGGCAACGTTGCCAACTTGGTCTTGTCGATCACTAGCGGTGGTGTTTGAGATGATGGACACATCGTATGTGGCGCTGGATCGATCCCTGCATGTGGAACATCGCTGTAATAGTTATCCAAAACCTCTTCGGCTGTTCTAGGGATGTGATTAGTGGAGAGGCTCGTCAAATCTTTCGACAGCGGATACCGCTTGTTCTTGTTCTCTGCTACCGTGACCGTTGATGATAGATGGCTGACCAAGCATCTGATCGGTAGGAATGGGGGGGATAGGTCTGTTTGGTGGAGGTGGACCGGCTGGAAATCCACAGTCTTCCTTCTCTTTCGTTGGCGCAGATTCTTCCTTCTTAGGAGATACATAGGCAGGGGGAGGCTCTGCGTATTTCTCACCATCGAGGGAGTCTGATGACGCATTCACGACATGGTATACTCTCCTGGTTGGCGTCTGTGGTGGTGCCGACATAGGCCCTGGCCTTGGACTTGCCGTGGCACGGGAATGAGAAGGCGAAGGCGAAGTGAAGTGATTAGAAAAGGTGTATACATGCGGGGGAACGGGTATATGAAGTGAGGTTGAGTGTACAAGCGTAGATGGTGCACGGGGAGCTGAGGAAGGAAATGGGACATGTGCAAAGTCGGATCGAGTACGCTGCACTTGGATCTGCGGGAAACTGGTTGATCGTGGGGTGTGTGTTTGTTTGGAAGAGGGATGGAGCTCGATGAAAGGTTCATCCCCCATTCCTTGGTCTCGCCCGGGCCATCCTCAAATATGGGTCGAATTCTTCTCCCACTCCACCTCTTGAGCTACCAACCCGGTTTGCCGGATCACTTGCCAGTGAGCTCCTGAAGCCATTCACAACTGTTTTCGTTTGTCAGAACGGTGCTCTTTAAGTAGGGTTCGAGCTAGAACCCGTACCAGTGCTAGCGAGGGAATACATCGAAGATGACTTGATCATGATAACCCCTCATCCTTTTCACGGGTCCAAGACTGCGAGTAAACAGCGGTGTCAGAGACAGACTCGGCGCACAGGAGACGGTAAAACCCACATCATGGAAACATTGGTAACGATCTGATTGCAGAAGAACTGGCAAGGGGGCACGATGAGCGCGAACGTACGTCGAGCGACGTCGACGCACTTACGATGAAAATGCAGAAAGTGAAAGGCGCAGTGACCAGAAGCACGGACCGCATCCGTCCATGAGCGACTCTTGCAAGAGCATGCTGGTTCCGGCACCGATGAAGACTGAGTAAGGTCATGTCAGCCGAACACCCTCAGGATCAGGATCGCATAAAACCACATACAGATAGCCAACTTGAAAGCACACCCCAGTCCATTGTAGAACGGGGCCAAAAGCCGCGTCCGACGCTGATTGGTTGTAGCTCGCTCCACGTCCTTTGCATGTGTCGAGCGCCAGCGAGCGCGGCGACTCGGACTTGAGTTCCCCACTTCGGCTCCCGGCAGACTGTGTCCCGCTGGGCGATAACGATGGCGTCAGCAGACGCATCTTCCTTTTCCTTCTCGGGTAGGTTGTTGTCAGAGATGCCAGGGGTCGATGTCAGTTCAGACGGAGCTGCGGGGATAGTGCCTCGCGAGCGTCAAACGAGTTTGATCAACCTTACTTCGAAGTCCTTGCATAACGGAATGATGCCGTCCAAGTCGTCGGACCTTTGACTGCGACGACAGGATTCAGAATGTGGGGGAACACGCGGGACAGTGGCCCGGTTCGACTCGCAGGCAGACCCCGGCAGAGATGTTCTCTTCCGAAGGTTTGACTCGGACTCTCGGAGCCATGCATCACCCTGTGCCTGCCAACGAATGTCGCGCTGCAGAACGACGTGCATCGTGGGTACTTACTCTCTTGAAGATGGGCCAGTGTGATGCAGCAAGGCATGATTACGTTCTCGGCAAGGAGGTAGGACCTTGGAGTGATCGTGGGATTGCTAACTGATGCTGCCATCCTCGATAATCCCGAGTACCAGAAGCTCGCATACAAGGTCCTAGCCTCGGCCGTGTCGCTGCGCTAAGTCCACTTCTTTTTTTCAATTTCCGCCACGGGGACTCGGATGACGTTCTGACTCCAGGCTGGCAGGCTGCCAGTGGAATCAACATGCGGCACTTGCAGAATACATCTCCGTCCCGTGGAAGGACGTACACCCTATTCCTGATGCGGCATCTCTACTCGTTCCACGACTTCGGTGTTTCTTCAAGGCCTTACTGCAATCACCTTCATGGAGGAAGCGTACGATGTAAAGAAAGCTGCGGCGTAGTATGTCCACCGAGTTCGTATCATGTGTAAGCGAAGGCTGGTACTACTACACTAACGAGGAAGTGACAAAGGAAAATACGTATTTTTGTCAAAATATTTATTGAGGTAGAATTCATTGGAGGCTTCGACGGAATTGGTATGGGTCAGCCTCCGATCTGCTGTTTCTCCGAAACGAGGGATGATATGTGCAAAATCACGAAGCTGGCTGAGCGGAACAACATCCCCCAGACGTTCGTTATTGGCACGTTTTGCTCTCTTGAGGATGTCGAGCTGGGTCGCATCGCGTCCAACCATATCAAACCGGTGTGCGTAGACAAGGAATCGGTCTGTCCAAGCTTCTGTATTGTCTCGGCCGAGAGGACGGAAGACAAGTCGAAGCTGACATACACTATGACCTATCAAGTAGCTTAATATTTTGAAAGGAAATATGAATATCTACTCACACACCTTTTAAGCCACTTTCAGGCCACTTGAACGCCGCATCAACATTAAATACGGCAGTGTCATACCGCCCGAATGTCCAATCATGTGAGTCCGGTGGCGCGCACCACAGAGTTTGTGCCGGAAGAATTGTGGCAGGGTCATGAAATTCGGTCGTCTGGATCCGAACTTTAAACCAGACCTGTAGCTCAGTAAACGGCAGTGAGCAATTACTCGATGCCCTACGTTGCCCACCAATGGGATGGATGGCAGAAAGTCCTATGGCTTTCTCTTTGTTCAGAAAATCGGCCAAGGCAGGGCGAAGATCGGCTAGACCGAATCTTTCTGCAGCATCATCAATGGTTATACGCCGTATAGTTGGGTCGTAGGCGAGGTGAATGGCCGCCACATTGTCCTTGGTTGTGAACGTACGAATAGGGAGAGGAATGGAATTCTTCTTAGCACGGACTCGGAGATCAGCAGCAATGATGAAATAGTTGGTGATCGGACGAGCATAGCCAGGTGCTACAGGAGTGAGATTGCTATTGGTGTCTGGGCTGGACTTGGTGTTGGAGGACGAGTCTGAGCCTGTGCCAGTATTTGAAGATGTATCTGAATCCGCATCAGACAATGGAGTCTCTTGGGTGCATTGTCCAGCTTGAACCAGTAAAGAAGTGACGAATTCGAACGACCGGCACTTCTCTGCACGGTCCAAGTATCGGCAAATCTGAGGTTCATAATTGTTGTTATTGCTGGACCTTGCTGGCACCTTGATTTCGGTGATGTGGGCGTGCTCGGTGACATCCGCGGTCCATTGGCGGGGAACCCCAGCTCCCCTGATACTGGGCACTATACTTTGCAGAAGCTCAAGCTTCGGTATATACCAATTGTCGATAGGTTTCTTCTGTCCTTGTCCGCGTCGAGCCCCAAGCTCGAGAATTGAATCCTTGTTTGCGTGGAAATCGCTCAAAGCGGCAGAGATTAGACCGATATCGTGATCGTCGATACGGTTGGCCTGGACTCGATAGCGGAAGTCCATGAGGGCGCGGATTGCGGTGACAAATCGAGCAGGTGCAGGGCCGCTGATTATGCCAATGATCCACCGCTGAACATCACGATGTACACGGCCCGTAACCTGTTTTAGCTTAGTGATACCACCTTTGTAATGACGGAATCCGGTTACTGGCTGCAGGACCGAAACACGAAAGTCAATCTCAGCTGCACCGAGTAGGTTGATGCACCACTTAGAATCATGGTCCCAGAACTCCTTGTGGAGGTGATGTAAGAGTTCCGGTGTAAGGAAATGGGAGGGACATGCCAGCGGATAGTCTACCCAAAATGGATCACTGACCCCATTGAGACGAAAGCGCTGCGCCTCGCGAAAGAATGCTTCGAGATCCATAGGGTCAGCCCTAGACTTGACGACCGAAAGTTGTGCGAGTGTGGTCTGGCGTGTACGGGGTTCGTGGCGAAAAGGATCACCAAATTGCTTGAACATTGCTGTCGTGAGGGGTGAAGTCTTTCCACCGACTGTAGCAACTAAAGCAGCTTCCGGAGTGTCGCAAATATAGCTTGCCAAGAGAGGAAAACAATATCGCATGTCACCGATTGAATCAGGTAGCATGACTCCAACTCTCGCAGCCTGCTTGAGGGGGGAAAGAACAATATTGATGCATTGATGCATCAGCCGATCCTCGAGGACCCCACGCATACGCTTATTCGGGTGGATGAACTTAGGAACTGGGAGTAGGGCGGTAAGCAGGAGTGAATGGGACGATAACTTGAGTCTTGTAGAAGATTTGACATTGGCCAGGCCGACGAGGAGCGGGTGAGCGACGCGGCCACCACTCAGGGTAGATATATTGGTTTTATCCGAGGAAAGAATTGCGCCTAACAGAGTCGCACCTGCAGGTATCCGCGACTGCTCATTGTCAGTTCACCAATCAAGCAAGAAATAGTAGTGAATACGCACCTGCATTTCCCAAGCATCTTCCCCCGTAATCCAATCGCTGTAGACACGACACTCATTTGTCGCCGTAGTGTAGACCCGGCGAGGAACAAAGTCTAGCTGGTTGGCGAAAACTGGATGGCTCAGAATGGATGCCAGACACTCCAAGGGGTCGCGCCAGTAAAGGTAAATGGGGCTCTTTGTTGGATGGGTGGTTTGAATTTTCATGGACTGCCAGCGTGGACCACTTGGTAGTAGCTCCGCACGACTACGTAGTTCTTTTGCGGTACTAAAGGAGAGACCTAAATTGCGGATCTAGAAAGATATATATGAAGATAATGGAAAATTGTAGACGGAGACTTACTAGTTCAAGTGACAAAAACTCGTTAGTGGCAGACATACTCAGACCACAACGAAGAAGCCATTGGGCTAACTTCCATTCTTGCAAGGATGCAAATGGATAATACAGATTTTCGTCACGGTGTGCACTGAACCGATCTGCGTTGAACTTGTCCACAAATGATGTTCCCCTCCCGAAGATTTGAGCGGCACCGACGAAATATTCCTCACTCAGCATAGATTCAGACCCATTTACGTCGTCAATGACATCCATTTCCGAGTCATCTTGAAAGTCGAGGTGGGAAGCGTCGGCAGCAGGAAGGTCCATTGACTCCGAGTTGGAGTTGCCAGTTGTTGCGTCTGACGGAGGAGGCCCGAAATCTCGCGTGGCAAGGTCTGGGGTTTCAAGGTGTTCTTGTTGAAGACGAACAAGGTCGTTTACCCAAGTGTTACAACCAGACGTTGGTTGACTCATATGCATTGCCACCAAAACATCGTCTTTGAAGCCTTTACCGCAGCTAGGACACCGAGGCATAAATGTAAGCAATGTGGCTGACATAACTTTGTTACTAGCGATCAAAAAAGTCATCCCTTCAAATCGGATCATTTATAGTATTAGGTTCGTAGGCTTTGACAAGGACACAGTAACTCTCACCTCTTGTTGATGGATTCCCACTCCTATTCTCCACGCGTGTTTAACAACCAGCGGTCCCCGTCGCGATCTCTTACCTTGTGCCGGAATACAAATCACGACCGAGACCATTCAATGAAGGAGAACTATCAGGCATTACAATTGTCCCAATCTTCGGTGCGTACTGAATACCCGCATCGTCATGGTGTCCACCTACTAACTGAGTTCAGCATGGATTCTTGAGTGGTGATAGCAGGGAGGCAGTACTTGTACTGGATGTTGCCCGTGCTCAACGGGAGGTGGCTCGAGCAGAACATGCTCTTGTGTCATGTCGTGCCCGCGAGTATGAGACCATTGCGGAGCTATACCGATTTCAAGCAGAGCACAACGCCCTCAACCTGAACGATAAAGAAACCGATGTGGGTCTCGTACGCGCAGCAATGAATCAGTACGATAATCATTCGTACTTGGGATCGTTTACGTCCAACAATCCCCGATGCTCAACCTCGGACGGTACGTCAATTAAACGTATATTTATTATTGTCTCATTGTTTTTGTAGGAACAATTGTTGAATCAGTTGCAGGACGGATGCTCGCAATCAAGTTGGATTGATCACTCTCAAGAAACATCTTATGCTACATACTATTGCACATATGCTATACTTATGACGTCGCATATGTATTATGTATATGATGTTGTATGCTTTCAATGTATGTTCATCAAATCATACTTACTAGTACATAAAAACCTTGAGGCAACGATGTTGAACGTTGAACGTTGAACGTTGACCTTGGAGCTCAACGTTGTGGCACAGCCACTTGGACCGTTGCTCACTGCAATCCTGCATGAGATTGTTTCCCACACATCAGCCCCCGTGACCCTGTCCGCTGACCCATGTATCGCGCTCGTTGTTCACGGTGTGGTGTGACCTCGTTACCACGCCATCGTGTTTGTCTCGTGTCATTGCATCATTGTCGTCGACGAGTCATGCGAATGCATCAGCGTCATGTCGTCGTGGTGTGCTATGCCAGAACATGTTGTGGATAGATTAGCACAGTTTGAAAAAAAAATCACGGACTATAGTCTTGTTGCGTCGTGTCCTTCGTATCATTATGGTCGTTGTGTTGTGTTGGCATTGTACCACCGTCGACATCCGTGTCGTGTCGTAACTCGTTGTGGCACCGCGAGGTCGTCCTTCGCGTGTTGTCGTCGGGGCATCGGAGCGTGTTGGGAGTAAATTAGCAATGAAAAGTAAGATAAAATAAATATCACGGACATGAATCGATGACCCGCCGTCGACGTTGCGCCAGGTTCAAGTCATTGCGCTGCACTCAAACGCGTAACCATAGTAGGACTAAAGTCGATTGCGTGGTTCCGTCTCATTTCTGAAAACGTGATAAGCATTGCACGATGCAGGGATGTGAATCCCTTACTTTTCTTTGAGCCTTGCGTCGCTCAAGTGCTCCTCGAAATACAAGGTCCCGCCGACACGCATGAAATTGAGTTCCCAACCTTCGTGTTCTTCATAAGGCGCTGTGAGTACATATTCTCTCTCGCAAGAGTGTAAACAATCAAGTTGAATTGCGAATGATGACGAAGAATCTCACTTGGTCATGATCCCTCTCCAGTACATGACGTGAACGTCGGGTCCTTCCCTCAAACCCTTTTTGAACCTCGAGCAGGCCCGCAACAGCGCATCCAACCGTCCACGTTCGTCAGGCCATCTGATCCACTTGTCATAGCGATATCCGAGATCGGCCCACGAGGCGGATCAATATAATAGCGCAACGCGGAATCGTTGAATTCAAGAACTTGGTCAGGAGTGTACGAAAAGGTGAGAAGCTGCGTTGGCTGCTGGAAGGGTGGCGGTTTGGAAGGTGATCGTGAAAGGCTTGGGTATGCCAGGGAGATGTTCGATGCCGGTCGTTTGGGCGCAGGCGAGGTACAATAAGTCACACATGGTCACACCGTGACTCAGAAAGGCGCATGTTACCGATTCAGTGTGACTACAACTATTTTTACATCGCATAAACCGAATCATATCTTGAGCACGGGCGTAAGCCCAAGATAGTTTTGGTAATACAGCTAAAATGGGACGTGTTAGCGCCATTGCACAATCAGCCGGGGACAAACCTGTCAGAGCCCAGAAGTTCCGCCCAAGACATGAAACCAGACCAGTTTAGGAAAGCAACCACAAGGACGGCAGCCATCCGGCCATTAGCTCGTGCCCATATGGATGGTTTCATTAAGGGCGGCGGCGTCCAGAAAGATTTGGGCTTCTCGTGGCCGCATCGGCTGCTTTCTCCAAACGATGTTCCCAAGCAACGAAAGCGGCTACTAGGATCACGCCCACAATGAGACAGGCAATTATATCTGGGTTGAATCAGCACATGGACCTTGTGCCAAATATAGAAAGGATAAAGTACACACAAGGGGTTTTCCAGCCTGCAATCGGAGCCCCAGTGGCCGAGTAATACGAACACGATAAGAACCAAACCAGCGGTGACGAGCAGTGCCCCGATCCAATCGATTCGGGCGTCCGCCTCCGAGGACAGCTCGTCCCGAAGTCAAACGACACGAGACAACCCAAGACGCATAAAGCGGATAAACCCGCAGACAAGAAAAATGGAGCACGCCAGTGTTCCCTGGACAAGTGTGACACAGCGCGCCTGGCGCTTACTTGGTAAGTGTGAGTAAGCCACCAATGACGTTACCAAATCGTAGCGGCGCCCGCGCCAGTCCCCGACTCCCTCTTCCACCTACGTAAGGTCGCGAAACTCTTTCGGTAGCTCCCCTCGATAGAGACCGTTGGCAATTGCACATCGAGGGATCTTATTTTTTGACAACATAGAGTGACATTCTTTACATATATTTAGTTCTGCCAGCCGCATCGGAAAGCACGCCGTGTTGATCAAGCATATGTACACCATTCAGATGAATATTGTTGAAATCAAACACGGAAGACAAACATGCCTCAGCTTGCGGCGTAAGATCATACCCATACCGACCTTGAAAACGAAGCATATCCAACCCAACGTTTGATTCCGTGGACTCGGACTTGAATTCAAACCGTTATGAATCTCTCTTATACTGACCAGGAGGCAGCAAAGGTTGCAAAAGCTATCGATCGGGCACGCGAGGGAGGGAACGCGTGGGCCAAAACACCCAACTGGGGATGAGATTGATGAAGATCAGGCTTGTCTGTAACAGGAGAGGTGATGCAACGTACCGCAGCGGGAATCCGCACCCAATCCCTGGAAACCTCGCAAGATGTCGAGGGTGAGACCATCTTGAACCGGGATTCATCATTTTGTTGGCTGCGCTCGGGTGGAAGGGCAACATGGGCAACATACCGTTTGAGAAATCTAAACCGATCTCAAAAATTGCTTGTACAAGCATGCCGACCAAAAAGCCCCGCTTGCGACCGTACAGATCCGCAAGACGACCAAAGAACAAGAGCAGGCATCCCTAGGTCGGGGTCAGAACGAGGTTACCCGGTGTTACGGCTGACTTACGGAACTCAATGAACATCCGATTGCAGTTGATGCTCTTGGATGTCAATTGCCCTTCCAATATCGGGAAGAGAAATGGAGACCGTAGTCGAATTTGAAGTCTAGAGCGGTGGTCAGTTGAGGCGAAGCTGCGCTGACACGAAACGCACGTTGACAACCATCGCAAAAGTGCATGTCGCCACGATGCCAAATGAACGAGCGAAACTGCGCCGAGGAAGCGGTGATCGACTAGGAGAAGGGACCTCAGCTGCGTGTTCTTTAGACTTGAGCGGTGTCGGGGAGTGCGTCGGTGACGCTGGCGTCGGGTTTCATGACAGAGGCGGGACGGCGGGGAGGGTGGAGGTCAAAAAAGGGCAAGAATGCTGAGTCCAATGGAACAGCATTTTATACGAAGTCGAGTGGAAGGCAAAAGCAAGTGACTCACCTTGCTTGACAAGGTTTCTCTCGGGTGTGAAATTCGTGAGATACTGCCCACATATCTGTGCGGCGTGCGTAAGTGCATTTCCTCGGACCGGCAGCCTCGGCTGCCGCCTTAGCGTTTTATGTAGAATTCACAAGCCCTTCGGGCACCCCTGGACCCATACGCCATACTACTACTACTACTACCCGTGCCTCCACTCAAATTAATAATAGATAGAGACTGTTAGTTAATATGATATAGGGAGGGTCCAGGGGTGCCCTCCGGGCACCCCCTGGACCCACACACCGTACTGTCTGGACCTCAATGCATCATTCTAAACGGCCTCGGATGGGCAGTGGTTGGGGTAGCGGTATCCTTGATGAGAGCTTTCATAGGCTTTACTTGTACTGTACACTGATGATCCTTCTTTGTACATAGTCCTGCACAAAGCAACAGACAATAGATCGTTCCAAAAGACGTTACCTAGGGTGGCCATTGACGAGATAAAGACGTAGTCAGCAATGAATTAAAGAGTAAATAGGACGAGTCACGACAAGACAGTTGCAACTCGACCGCGACAACTTGAACTCGGAACTTCCTAGTATCTCAATATACCCACGCCACAGTCAGCCCAGTCACGGTCCGAGGATCCGGTCACAGCGAGTTGTCAGGATAAACCTGTCCCCTAAAGGGCCCAGGAACCCTAAAGGGCCCAGGAACTACTAGTAGGTTAGCCAGTTGCTGCATAATATATTCCACAAGCCCTCCGGGCACCCCTGGGCCCCGTTAGAAACGATGCGTTATAGTTATAACCATCAGTAAATACACCAATAGGTTAGCCAGTTGCTGCATAATATATATCCACAAGCCCTCCGGGCACCCCTGGGCCCCGTTAGAAACGATGCGTTACCGATCAGTAAATCTCGTCATCCCTTGGTGCATCCAGGTGAGTAAGCATCTGCAAGTTCGTGATCATTGTCGCGTAAACCGCCTAGATCATTGTTCGCCACGCTGCACAACTCTGCGAACAATTCTTGCCACGCCGAATCGTCTGGTCCAACTTGCTCTTGCATGAACGATGAAGAACAATTTGAAGCATTTGCAAGTACCTCGACTTGCTTGGCGGTCAACATGTTAGCCTTCGCATCCTTGCATTCGAATTCAACATTCATATTTTCTATCAGCTCAGCGTGTTTGGCAGGAAATGAAGTGTCATGAAAACCGTCAGTCCAGCTTTGTCCAGACGTCTTCAATTCAGCGAAATCTCTCCATGGCGAAAAGAGCAACATCATTATTCGACTAAATTCCTCGAGATCCTCGGCAGACTTATCTCGCCGGGGGATGTTCTTGCCTAACAAGACCGGAACACGATCATCCGATCGCAGCAATAAGTCATGTGTGTGATGCTGCGGATGAGACTGGTTGGAGAAGGATCCACGTGGACGTTTGGTTCGTTGTCCTTCTCCACCGTCAACTTACTCACTTTTTCTGTTCGTTCTACAAACTCCCACAGAGTTAGTTATATCCGTCATGACCGGTGCCAGTTCTCTGAGACGAGTACTTAAATCGCGGTGACGGTTCGTCTTTACAACAAATGCGTTATGAATACTAATGGGACGCTTCTGCATTATATTCCAACAAATGCAAGCAAAGTTAAAATCCGTCGAATACATGGATTTGTCTTGTCTCAGCAAACACTTAACTTGTAATTCGAATGATATCCGTCGGACTCGAGACTTACTCCTGGCGGAGTGATTGAAACCACCGATCCCCCAAGGATCCAAGTGGGGAAACATACACGACATAATCCCAGGATAGGGTGGCCATTAAAGATAACGACGTAGTAAGCAATGAAGTACAGGGTAAATACGACGACAAGCCTACAGTTGCAACTCGACCGCGGCAACTTGAACTCGGGTGTAGTATCTCAATCTACCCACGCCACAGGCAGACCGGTCCCGGTACCGGGATCCGGTTACAGCGAGTGTCAGGATAAACCTGTCCCCTAAAGGGCCCAGGAATTGCGCTTGTCCAAAAAAAAAAAAAATTTGTGAGAAAGTACAACTCTTACCGGGAATTGCCGCTTCCACTACAAATGTTTTGTTGACAATGTGCGAAACTTTGCTTATCGCCCGCGCAGCGCGGCGCCGCCAAGTCAACACCAACAGGAACGACTACTTCAATGATGTACGCAGCGGTTAATACATGCTCAACGACAATCTAGCATCCTCAGTGTACGCATTTCGAACATCATAATTTTCTTGGTGTTTACGTCGCAACCGGGCCCACTTCCGTCATTTGATCGGCACTGAGTACGCGTGTAGAGAAGGGACTGGGGCCATGAGGAGCACGATAACCTGACCACCGTTGACCCCATATCGGGAACTAGGAAATACTGTTAGCCCATCCGTACAGCCTAGTTCAGCGATTTACTTACACATTCCGGCGGGATATCTCGTAGCTCATTGCCAATTACTCTCCCATACCCATAGATCATGGAGACGACGGAAGTGTGTGATGAGCTAGACGTGCTTCTTGACCAACAGGAAGACCGTTAGTCACATCCGCATGAGATTATAAAGGGGATCCCGGTAGCGCAACGTGTTGGCTAGTACCGGGAGGGAGTATGAACAGCCCCGCCGGGCGTGCACTTGCCTACGTTGTTTTCATCTGAATGTCGACATTGAAACTCGGCTTGACATTGACATTAAGAAAACGTGGCTTGGCACAGATTAAAAAAAGTTATGTGCTCACCGCCCCATCAGCAAGACTGCAAAAAGTCTGGATTGACTGGACTGGACTGGACTGACTGGAGCCAGCTCATTCAATAATTCATTGGAAAAGATTTACAATCTATTAGTTGTGTCAGAAATTTAGTGTACC
>JBBPPB010000115.1:0-21374 GCA_038091755.1 Leccinum pallidistipes | reverse complement strand
CGAAAACGGGAAGTCGAAATGGCAGTGGAAATGGTTGGGTATTGGTCAACGTGGAAGGCAAAGATCACTCCAACGGACACTCGTCCACTCCCCTTTCGAGTCCTACCATGCCGAACCAGGATCGCGCTCGGAGAGCATCGCATATCAATGAGAAGCCACCCACGACGGCAAAGGCCATCCTCGTCAGTGATGGCAAAGAGGGCAAGGGTGCGAGGATGCGAGGTGGCGGATCGGGTCTGCGCCGTCTCTTGTCTCTCTCTCGACCTGGTAAAGGTGCAGAAGAACTAGCAAACGACACACGCCTCATGCATACTCGATCTCATGAACTTCCGATGAACGGGACAAGTCAAGGGAAAGAAGTGGTGCGCCAGGGGCGTTTCCGGCACAGGCTTGCTCGTCTAGGTGCTGCTGAATCTCCCTCGAAGTCCCCGGACAACGGCAGAGTACGCGTGAATCTTAACTAACGTCGCTCATTGGATTCCCGCATTTTTTTTTCTCTTCGGCCATCATTTTCTTTTTTTATCTCTGCAAGATGTAAACATGGATCGATCTGCAATGCATGCTATCTACTGTAGTTTTCTCACTGGTCATTCCTTTCTTTTTTTCTACGTGGTCGCCTTTTCACTAGGTGACAAGATAATGACAGCCTGTTAAGTACATCGGTCACATGATGATGATTACACGTGATCGTTCAGATTCATCACGTGGGAAAGAAAGGGCATCTGTTTCCTCGAGAAGTCTAACCTGGGCAAGTGGTCCTTCCGATGCGGCTCTTTGCCACCGTGATACAATACGCATTGCCGAGTCATCCATCATCCCAGCGCACGGATGGCGGGGAAGTGGTCAGAAGGCACTGACCCGAATGCGGTCTCGGTTTAGAAAATGGAGGTGGCCCCGGAGGTAGGGGACGTGCAGGAGGCAAGCAGTGTGTCTTCTGTGTGTAGCTCGCGCGGCTATCTCGTCCGAACCCCGCCGGCTGGTTGGCGCAGAAAATATCATGCTCGATGGTCGTCAAGTACTTGTGCTTATTCGCGTCTGTGATCCGCCCACCACCCCAAGGCGGGATGTGTACGACGAAGCTGGGGTAGTTTGGGAACCGGAATAAAAGCGCGTTGCTGGTCTGACTGTTGAACGTTCCCTGCAGAGAGAGAGAGACAAGGAAAAGATTTAAAAAATGGATTACATAGGAGGTTTCGGTTCCTTGTGCAGAGTCAGGTTGCAAAAAATGCACAGGGACCGCCGTAGCGGCTACATGCCAACGTTTCCTCCCTAATAGCCACTCGCGGCCTTTCCCTCTCTTTCCCGCATCCTCCCATTTTTCATTTTCCACCTCTCGTCCTACAATGCCAACATGCAGGCGCAAACGCGTAGTGCTTATAGAGCCCTCACAAGCCCTCCTCCAAGCAGAACAGTCGAACACCGACAAGGAGGTTTATTATCTCCATCAAACTGGAGAGGTATTCGAAACCTACGAGTCCGTACAGCCCGCCGTTCTCGTCCTCCATTCCCTGACAGACTCTCCTTCCCGGCTTCCAGGGCGTACGCGGCGCGAATGTCATTCTATAGATTGAAGCAGTTTCAGTGCGAGGTCACCGGCAAAAGCGGCCTTGACTACTTTCAGGCGCTCGAAAGCGAACAACAAGAGGCCCAGACAATGCATTCGAGGTTCCCCGAACCACTGAAAGCTGCCGTTCTCAAGGCGGTTCAATGGCGTACGAACCCCTTTTGCCCGCTTTTCTGCCGGTGTAACTGACATGCCTTGAATACGCACACAGAGGTGGTGGGCCGTCTGGATCATCTAGTAGAGGCTGTTTACGAACGATTCAAGGACCGGTACTTCGCGAGCGAAAGTATGACATCTCCTTGTTCCGTCTCATCAACGCTGATCATCTCCCTTTATCTCATCAGAGGTTTTCGTCGACGTACAGGGGGACAAGTGAGTTCGCACTTTGATTGACTTACCTCCGTCTCATATCCTCTAGGTTTTACGCTAAAGTTCTTCGAATCTCTCCTCCAAACCCATCAACCGATGTCACAGAGGCATTGCCGCCGAATCAAGCTTCTTCTTCCACTTCCCCGGTTCAGACAGACCCTGTGGACACCACGGACGACGTACAGATACACAAGGTTGGGGGCGACCTCAAGATACCCGCTAAAGAAGCGCAGGCCAAGGACGATCCGGTCCAGTACACTTACCAGGTTCAGATTTTGGAAGAACCCCACGAGAAAGGTCATGAAAAGGGAAAGGCCTCTCAAAAGGACAAGGGACAATGGTGTGGTAGATTGGTTGATGTTCGCTCCAACATGATGAGGTAGGTCGAGACCAGGATGTTGGATATATATGATCTAACCATCGTTTCCTGTCAGTCGTGACCGCCTGGCTTTCTCAAAGTCCATTCTCAGAAGGTTCATCCGCGACTGCGTTGACCGCGATGCAGCCGTGGCTTCCCCTTGGACAGTCAAAGAAGCGATTGCCAAGCACTATGGCGTGGACTCTATCATGCCCGAGGAAACTCGAAGAGGCGTCGAGAACATCAAAAAAGGTGAGATTGACAAGCGGAAGAAAATCTGGGAAGACAAGGAAGGACCTCCGACGAAGAAGCAGAAAAAGTTGACGGCGGCACAAGAAGAGAGAGGTGAGTTGGTGCTGTACTTCTCGTCGTACGTTCTGAGTTGGTCTTAGTAAAAACCCTTGGTACTACCACAGATAAGCGAGAGCGAGAAGTGCGCGAGAAGGTGGAGAGGCAGCAGAAAGCGAAAGTGGAGGCCGAGCGACTGGCGGTCGAAAGGAAGAAAAAGAAACCCATCCGCTACCCAACCGAGGATCTGGATGTTCGTATATCAGAGAAAGAGAAGAAAGCTGGCATCAAGGTCGAGAAACCGATTCCCAGTCGAGTCCACTTGCCGTTTGGCGAAGATCAAGCTACTTTCGAGTCTTTTCTTATGGCCTGGAATTTCTTGGTTGTATATGGGTGAGTTAATGGTAAGCTCCAGCTAAACCTTTGTCTTGATGTCGTCGCATCGCAGCCAACCATTGCACATTTCTCCTTTTACGATGGACGACTTTGAACACGCGCTTCGGCACTCCGTGATAGAACCTCCATGTTCTCTGCTCTGCGAGATACACGCCACGCTCATTTATAATTTGCGCACTGTGCCATTTAATCGCCATAGTGCCCTCCTTTCTCTGCTACCTGTACAGGCGACTCTTGATGAAGAGCACCCAGTTTTAGGCATTACGATTGACCGACTGACGGGTGCGATGGCTGACGTGGGGAACAATTGGGAACGTGTTCCACTTCGTACTCAAGATTCGAGAGCTGGCTGGGAAGATGCCTTGGTTGGGTGTCTAAAAGCCGTAGGTGTTCTGATGACTTTTACTGTCAGTCGCTGAATGGTTTCTTCAGCACGCTACACTGGAGAATTTTCCCCGCCTACGAGAGGTACTGACAAGGCTGCTCTTTGCGCCCGAGCCAATTTCGGAGTCGCCGTCCGGTTCATCCAGCTCGCGAGTTTCCACTCCTATTTCCTATTCGGTTCAATCATCACCCGGAGAACGCTACCATGGCCTTCCACCTCCCGATCGCATTGCTATACTGGCCTTTTTATGCAATCTTTCCGTGTCGAGCAAGGCAATCCATGCCCATATGGACGCATGCGAGGAGTATTTAACTGCCTTGCGGAAAGAAAAAATTGAGATCAACCGGCTGAAAAAACAATAGTAAGTGTAGCGAGATAAATTATTGGGCGGAAAAAAGTGACGTTCAGCCACAGTGCCGAGGAGATGAATGGTCTTGCGGGAGACACAGGGTCGAAGAAAGAAGCAACACCTGTCGGGACAGAGGAGGATGTTGCTACGCATGACTCCAGTGATCTATCGGATGCACCATCCGAGGAAGGCTCGGAGACAACCTCGGCGATGAGTGGCCGTCTGAAAATCACACCACGCCAAAAAGACCTGCGCCAGAAGGCTCATGCGAAACAAAGGGAGATTGCGCGCGCGAAGGTTGCCGCAGAGAAACAAGCGCAAGCAGAACACCGGCGCCTTGACGAAGAAGTCAACAAGCTTGAACGCCGACTTGAGAACATCGAACGAGAGTTTCGAAAGCAACTCGGAGCAATCAGGGTTAAGCCGCTGGGCAAAGATCGATTCCACAATCGAGTCTGGTGGTTCGACGGCATGGGTTCAATGTCTCTATTGGGCAGCGGGGGCGTCGTACAGTATGGTACTGGCCGTATATTTCTCCAAGGACCTACAGAACTGGAGTTGGAGTTAATGTCAAGAAGAGAAGAAAACGATGTCGAAACTCGAAGACAAGAGGAAGAAGGGGAGGGACTCTTGGCTCCCGGAGAATGGGCCGTATACACGGAACCCGAGGAGGTGGGAAAATGCTTATCGCTAGATTATGGTGTAGCTGACCACACGCCTCAGGTGGACGAGTTTGTGGCATGGTTCAACCCGAAAGGAGTGCGGGAACTGGCACTCAAGAATGCGTTTGCGAAATGGTGGAATCATATCGCGCCAGGCATGCGTAAACGTCTCTCGGTTCGTTATCTCGCTAAAGGGCTTGATGAGTCAGCTGATAGACATCCTGCAGGACCTGAACGTCAGTGCTAAACTCCCCGAAGCCCGCCGTTCGACGAGAGTAAAGACTGTTGGGCATGATATCTCGAGGGAGTCGTACATGATGTGGGCGAATCGTCGAGCGGTAAACTCATCTTAGTTGGTCAATTGTATACTTCGGTCATGAGGGGGAAATAGAATCACCGCCTTCATTGGAGGAGATACGCCGGACAACTTTGGGCATGCGGTCTCCCCTACAAACGTTAAGTAAGGCTAAGGGGCTAGTTGTTCGGCATATACTTGGTACTTAGCTGATAATCCGAACGTTGACTAGCATATCACGGCACAGCAACGTAGATGCTGGCCTAGCGCAGTAACTATTAGTACTTGTAAGGATTGGTCGATTTGTATTGTGGGACCGTGACGCGTAACGGGCGGCGGGCGGATCATGAAACTGCTCTCTCCGATTGGCTACGCTTACTGACCGAAACCTGATTCCTTTTGTAGATCTCCAAAAAATTGATCGTTTTTTCACCCTTTTATTCGGAGCTTGAGGGATACAATATAAAATGGATATGCTCGGTTTTCTGTATGCACTCGTCTCTATCAATCGATCCTGGTCCGCTTCCTGTTCCTGAGAATGTCTTCTCTTCCAAATTCCTTCACCTACGGTTCCGTCACTAGCGCCCACAGCGTCCGCGATGCTTTCGCTTCATGTAAGTATGCTAGGCTTCCCAAGATCGCAGTTATCGGGGTTACATGAGTTTTGCAGATTATCGATCACAGTATTATCCTAGCTCGAATGTGAAGACCTCGGACTCGAGTATTCACTCATTCGACGCCGAAAGGCCCCTATCGGAGCCGGTGAACCCCTCAGACGCCGTTGACGACTCGTGCGCTGAAAGACAACGCTGCAGAGGAGATCCGGAACACAGCTCTCCGTCACCCAAGTCTTCCGAGGTTTCTTTGAGTCAGAGGATCAGCATGGGGGACCATCCTAGCCCTCCCCGACCCATTATGGCTTACAGGCACGAAACAACTCCTCTACTGAGGAAAGCTGCTTCCTTCTCG
This sequence comes from Leccinum pallidistipes, assembly GCA_038091755.1. NCBI lineage: Eukaryota > Fungi > Basidiomycota > Agaricomycetes > Boletales > Boletaceae > Leccinum > Leccinum pallidistipes. The sequence continues at coordinate 15,739 of JBBPPB010000115.1, read as the reverse complement.
GCGTCCTCGCCTGACCCTACCCCACCTTCTGGCGGTCCAATAAGTTATAGCTCCTTTAGGGATTCAGATCATTCCCAGAGTCTGTCACAGGAGTCCACTCCTGTTATTTCTACTACAGTTGTTAAACACAATTACGGAGGCAAGAGTACGTACGGTCAAACGGTGAGCCTGCTGGAAAACCTCATATTAGAAAATATTGAATACTGGTCGCATCAGCTCTTCAACTGCATTGCAGTGCTTTTGGGGATAGGGATGCTCTCCGAGCCTCTTGCATTCGCATATGCTGGATGGTTGTGGGGCACAGTCCTTATCGTCTTTTATGGCATCATCACCTGTTACACGTGAGTTCAAGTGGTCGGTGCTTGACGAATGATATGATTTAATTCTGGAATCCAGCGCAAAATTGCTCGCACACGAGATCCTCGATGATCCGCGCTTGCGTTCGTATGCTGACATTGGTCGAAAAGCCTTTGGTCCCAGGTCATCCTTTCTGACAAACGTCTTATTCTGTCTCGAGCTTTTTTCTGTCAGGTACCCCTGCACAGATCTTTCTAATGTGTGGTTGACTGACCTTTATTTTTCAGCGTCGTTCTTGTCACCCTAACGGCTGATTCCCTGGAGGCGGTGTGGCCTGCTTACTCTGCCAATACCTATAAGATCTTTTCTCTCTTCGTGTAAATGCTATTTTTCATGTTCATCTGACATTCTAATGTTTATATCCCAATCGCACAGTTTGGCCCCGACGGTTTTCATGCCCTTATCTGTACTTTCGTTCACATCAGTGCTGGGAATTGGTTCTACATTGCTCATCATCGTAGTGATATTCCTTGATGGATTTTCGAAATCAGATGCTCCAGGTAGCCTCTGGAGTCCAGCACAAACATCGATCTCTCCGGGGACTTTTGGAGAGGTCGGAGTAGCATTCGGCTTATTCATGGCTGGGGTAAGTAATTTGTGCTTGCGCACCCGTACTTGTATAATTGACTTTCTACCCAGTTCTCGGGGCACGTCGTTATACCCTCGCTAGCCCGTGACATGAAAGACCCCTCACAATTTGATCATATGGCTAATCGGGCATTTGTGAGCCGAGTAGATCTTCTGCTGGAAAACGTATGATTAAGCACTTGATAGGTGGTTGCAACGTTTCTTTACGCCGTTATCGGGTACGCAGGGTACCTTATGTTTGGAAATACAGTGAGCGATGAGGTGCGGTTGAGTTTCGGATTTATTATCACCTCCTCATTCCAGCACTACAGATAAGCAGAAATTTGCTCGCTACGCCTGGATATAATTCAGCTCTGAATAAGTTAGTGATGTGGCTTCTTGTCATTGCACCGTTGTAAGGGGTTGTTCATCGCATCTCATAATTCTCGTTGACTGAATATTTGTCATTAGGACGAAGTTTGCCTTGAGTACCCGGCCAGTGTGTTGTGTTGCTCACTACTCCTTGCAACTTTCTGATCATTTAATTTAGTTGAATATGATTCTAGAGAGGATGCTGAATTTGGAATTCACATCATCGCCGGTTTCGATAGAGGCCGGGAAAGTGTCGTCACCAGAGGACGGACGGAGCCTAGCGAAATATTTTTTCGTGGCTCTCGAACGAATCATGGTCACCGTCATGTCGATCCTGGTTTCGATTCTTGTTCCACAGTTCGGTTCCCTGATGGCATTCGTGGGCTCTTTTTCTGCCTTCGTCATTTGCGTCATTGGTCCAATTTCCGCGAAAATTGCAATGTCAGGACGATGTCAATGGTACGATGCGGTTCTGTTGGGTGTCTCCACCTTGATGGCGGTGTGGGGCACATTCTCTGCAGTTTGGACAACCTGAGGTGGTGAGGCAGAGGTCATGGACATAAGAGGACTGAACAAACGGGCATAGAGCCCGTCGGGACGATGGATGCATTGATGAAGAATATTGAGTAGTACAAACTTCACGTAACACTAGACAACCTAGATGCGCCACAGCGCTATTTTGCTTGCACAGAGTGTGCGATGACCTTTGATAACTCTACAAAACCAGTCAGAGGAAGTATAAGGCGAAGAGAACGACTCACGAGGTAGCTTTACATTTTCACGGATGACAACGGATTCTATCTGGTTATCCGGATTGGGTGGGATGGAGACAACCTGCGCATCGATGGTCCATCCCTGCTTTGAGACCCAGGCTTCGAGCTCAGGTCCGGCCAAGTCAACATACGGCCCAAGTCTCTCCAGGCCTATGCGCGTGAAAGTGGCCTTGACAGCACGCGCTGCGACCTCTCGAATGGCATCCTCGAAGCCTATACATTCGACCGTGTAGTTTTCTCTCAATGATTCCAGTTCTTCAGACTTGTAACAAGTCCAGAACGCAGGAAAGCGACACTGATGAAGCAGATCATAAAGCTTTGTGAGGATTGGAAGAAGTGTCGGGAGAGGATCGGGTTCATCAGTGTTGGTGTTGGGTGGTCTGTCATCCAGGAGAGAGATGCAAAGGTTGAAATCCGGAAAAGGCTCGGCAGTTAGGGCTTTAAGAAGGATGTTGACGACCACGTCTGGGTTGTATAGGTCTGGGTTGAATTGGTATCTGATGAGCAGTGAGCTCCGTAGACGCGCTCCATGAAAGCGAACATACAGCTTCAAGATGGCGAGATTTGCGAGGCAGTCGTACTCCTCGCTCCTGATCTGATGGTAGAGGTAGTCCTCCAAAATCCCGACATTAGATGGGTTGTAACGATCTAAAATCAACTGGGTCTCTCGGATTTCAAGGATCAGATACGAACAACGTACCGACGCCCGACACAAGGTTTTCAATCAATTCTGTACGTGTGGACGGCGTTAGCCATTCCGCTGTTGCTGAAGCCATTTTGTTTTCACGTAGTGTGTAGTAGTCCGAAGCCAGGCGCGGAGGTAGCGTGACCCGATTTAAACTGCTCACATCACATCTGTCAACAAGTCCACTGACGAGAGTCAGTCCATCTAAAACAACGTCCCTGCACTCTAATTATTCTAGACGCTCATTGAGTGACTTCATTCAGGAGATGATGGATGTCGACGCGGAAGGTCGGGCACCATCAGCTAATTCAACATGTGAAGGCAGCATCGAGTCGCGCAAGCAACCCGATACCATGCCCATGGATGATCTCCCAGAAACAACCCACTCTCCTCCAGGGGTCTCGTCTGAAGTGGCCCTAGTTAAGGAAGAAGTAGCCTTGCGACCCAAACCAAACTATCAAGCCAAGTTTATCTTAAGCGGACATACAATGTCAATATCTTCGTTGAAGTTTAGCCCCGATGGAGCTCTACTCGCGTCTTCTGGTGCATTTATTACGCTCGTGCAAATTGAGCTGTCTGACAGTATGTTGTCTCGAAGCAAGCCGCCGACAAGCTAGTCAAGATATGGGACGTATATACCGGCGAAATACTCAAAACTTATGAGGGACATCACGAGGGTGTCAACGACGTTGCGTGGTCGCCCGATGGAGATTTCATCGCATCCGCGTCGGACGACAAATCGATCATTCTTTGGGACATGGAAACGGTAGGGCCACGCAGTGATCTAGTTTGGTCGGATGCTCACCCTAAAGCACTAGGGAGTTCTTGCTAAAAAGTTGCAAGGTCATACCAATTTCGTGTTCTGTGTGAGTTTTAACCCGAGATCAAATCTTTTGGTCTCCGGAGGGTACGACGAAACAGTACGCGTCTGGGATGTAGCAAGAGGTCTGTGTTCCTCCGTTGCAGGGAACGGATCAGCAGGTTGATTGTGTGTTAGGGAAATCGTTGAAGGTCCTACCTGCGCATTCCGATCCGGTGACAGCCGTTGGTTTCAACCATGATGGCACCCTCATAGTGTCATGTGCCATGGATGGGCTGATGTGAGTGTTGCAGACTATCTGCGAGGCTAAAAGAAAAAATGTGACAACGCTTCAAGCCGTATATGGGACTCAGAATCGGGACAATGCCTAAAGACTTTGGTGGACGACGATAATCCGATATGGTCCGTGTGGTCCATTTTGTCAGGATCGTTGACTGCTGATATGATCGATGCAGTTCTCACGTCAAGTTCTCACCGAATTCGAAATTCATCCTGGCCGCTACACAGGACTCGACAATTCGCCTCTGGAACTACCAGAGTTCACGATGTGTGAAGACATACACGGGACATACGAACCGCACGTACTGTCTTTTCACGTGTTTCATTACCACGGACGGCCACTACGTGGCGAGCGGCAGCGAGGATAACAAAGTCTACATCTGGGATTTGCAGAGCCGCGAAGTGGTGCAGGTTCTGGAAGGGCACAGAGGTGCGCAGCTAGGGCTTATCTTTCACACAGGCTGACTGATATCGTGACTAGATGCGGTGCTGGCAGTGGCTGTGGGTGTTTCGTGAATGACCGGTTGATGTGGTGCATTTGCTAATTTACAGGCTGCTGACAGACCCACCATGCGAAGTCCATCATCGCCTCAGCATCGATGGAAAAAGATTTGACAATAAGGCTGTGGTACGACGAGTAGACCATCACAGAATGTCCTAGACTTGTCATTATGTAATCTGAATCCTGTCGCATTATATAAACCTTCCTCAACAAGACGACACTCCCCACGTCCTTTGACACAACACCATCACAACCCATCGTCCTTCTACGTGAGACATCGTCTGATTTCCTCCCCGAACTGTGCTCAACCCTCTCCAGAATGCAGATCTTTGTTAAGACTTTGACCGGAAAGACCATCACCCTCGAGGTGGAGTCCTCCGACACCATTGACAACGTCAAGGCCAAGATCCAGGATAAGGAGGGGTAAGTTTCCAAATATCCGCTTTCTGCCTCTCGTCTCACGTCCCACAGCATCCCTCCCGACCAGCAACGTTTGATCTTCGCCGGAAAGCAGCTCGAGGATGGCCGCACCCTTTCTGACTACAACATTCAGAAGGAGTCCACTCTCCACCTTGTGCTCCGCCTCCGTGGCGGTATGCAAATCTTTGTCAAGACCTTGACTGGCAAGACCATCACTCTCGAGGTGGAGTCATCGGACACCATCGACAATGTCAAGGCCAAGATCCAGGACAAGGAAGGCATTCCTCCTGATCAACAACGTCTCATCTTCGCCGGAAAGCAGCTTGAGGACGGTCGCACTCTCTCCGACTACAACATCCAGAAGGAGTCTACTCTCCATCTAGGTATGTCAATTGTATTATGTTTGCGATCGGTCTAACCTTCTTCGCAGTCCTCCGACTCCGTGGTGGTATGCAGATCTTCGTCAAGACCCTCACGGGCAAGACCATCACACTGGAGGTGGAGTCTTCTGATACCATTGACAACGTGAAAGCGAAGATCCAGGACAAGGAAGGAATCCCTCCCGACCAACAGCGCCTCATCTTTGCTGGAAAGCAACTGGAGGACGGGCGCACTCTTTCTGATTACAACATCCAGAAGGAGTCGACCCTGCACTTGGTCCTTCGTCTGCGCGGTGGTATGCAGATCTTTGTCAAGACCCTCACGGGCAAGACCATCACGTTGGAAGTCGAGTCTTCCGACACGATCGACAACGTGAAGGCGAAGATCCAGGACAAGGAAGGCATTCCTCCTGACCAGCAGCGTCTCATCTTTGCCGGCAAACAGCTCGAGGATGGGCGTACTCTTTCGGATTATAATATCCAGAAGGAAAGCACGCTGCACCTTGGTAAGTTGGTCAATTGTTCTCAAAGGATAGTATAATAACATTATGCTTCAGTCCTTCGTCTGCGTGGTGGTTGCTAAGTGTCCGGAACTGGGGATGTAGTGCATTTATTGTTGTTTCTGTATCGTTTCTGTATCAATGAGTTCAAATTGAACCTGTGAAGTCCTTCTGCACCAGCCTGCTTTGAATCGATTGCGACAGAACCATTAAAATACAATAAAGTAGTCTATGAGGTTCCCTCGGGAGCCTCAACGTTATCTCCATGCTTCCTGCGCCTCTTGCGCTTCCGCGCTGCCCTGATGGGTGCATCTACCTCGAGTTCGTCGATCCCCCTCTTTTGTCCTACAGTTGCATCACTTCGCGCACAAGGGGCAGCTTTTTTCTTTATGCTGAGAGGGTTAGGACCCTTTGGGCCCTTTCTTTTGCGAGGAGGCGCCTCGTTGGTGTCGGCTTTGATGGTGGCTAATTCCGCAGCACTAGGTTGGGACGCCTTTTCTTCATTCTAGGTCCCCAGAATTAGCAGATGCATGTCCCAGTCTCAGGGACAGACCTGCCTGTTGCTTGACTTCCATGGTCACATCACTCGGGGGTTCCAGGATCATCACTGCGCGATTAATGTGGACGATCGGTACTGCAGGTACCAAGCGTAATTTCACGCGCAGTGCATGCGACTGGGTCGCGACGACGTAGCGATGTTTATTTGAATCACCTGCTAAAACGTCAGGATGACATGCAACGACCGAAAGAAGGGAAGGAGCTTTCCTACGACGCTTGCGATGCACTCGTCTCCGGGTATGACTTCCCTGTGATTGCATTTTCTGCGTTCAAACAACTTGGCGAGATCAACTGCTGCCTGTTGTGAACTTCCCTCGAGATACAATTCGTGGATGCAGCATTGCGTGATCACTGGAGCGTCGAGCTAGTCAGGGCCGATGATCAAGGGTGGACGGGGACGAGCCAGTTTCGTACTGGGTTTGACGTTTCCTTGGAGAACGGTACTCAGTTGGTGTTCCAAGTCCGTCTTGGCTGCCACGGCCAATCTGCACATGTGAGAGTCAACTATAGCCGCGTATGAGCTCGGATTAGATGGACGAGATGCGGACATACCTAGGACTTGGTAAGGCTGCCGAAATCCGAATGATAGAGAGTACAGCGACATGAGCCTTCTGTACGTTTTTGCCCTCCTTTGCCTCATGATGGATAAGTTACGAAGTGGTTGTTTGGCTTTATTAGTAGAACCGGGTCATCTAGCGTCATTACCATGACCATGCATTTATTCAAGTTGTTAGGCGTGTCAGCGATTCTCTTCAGGTGAGCAGCGCCGCATCGAGAAGAGATTCGGGGCTTTGCTGACTTGTGCAGCACTTGTTTTGGTCTCGACCTCGTTGGACACGTGCAGTGGAATGATCTATGTCCTAGTGAGCGCGGGTGTCTTCAATTCCACCGTAAACCGCTGACCCTAGAGGCCGCGCTCAGATTATGGCGCGCTCGGTCCTGCCAAGGTCGTCCTTGACGCAGGCGGATACGCCGGCCGCGTAACCCGGGAGGGGAACTTTACCATGTATGCGCCTCTGGTCGTCATTGCAGCGTACTAGCCACTGACTTGTCGGCATCACGCAAGACCAGACGTGGACCCAGGGACGTATGTCCTCTCGGTTGTATCGCACGACTACGTGTTCGACCAAGTACGTCAGCGGATTCCCTCTCCTTTTCCTTCGCTGATCCCTGGGCCAGTTCCGCATAGACGTATTGGACTCGACTAGCTCAGTAGAGGTTAGGTCCCACATGCTCGGAACACCATTAACGTCTCCCACGTCTGTGCCCTTGCGATACCCCATTGTCTTGCTAGCTCGGCACAAAAACATCTACTTCCAGCCCCGCGAATCATTCAACGTACTGGCCATGTTCCAAAATCCAATGATGATGATGATGGTGTTGGGGGGAGTGATGATGATTGGCATGCCCTACATCATGGTAAGTTACATTACTCGCTCCGTACAACTGCTCATGCATCGAGCTAGAAAAACTTGGACCCACAAACACTGGAAGATGTCAAGACCCAACAAGGAAAGATTGCAAACATTCAAAACTCGTTACAGAACGGGGACGTCAAGTCCGGGTATGTCTACGCCTTGATTGTGATAGAATGTACTCATATCAAGTTAGGCTATCGGCTCTCTTGGCCGCCGAAGAGGTGTCCAAGGCATCTGGGTCAGCCGGAAGAACTGCCGGAAATGGAACGACGATACAGCAACGAAAGGCTGGCAAGGGTAATAGACGGCGATGAGGCCGAGTAACGTATCACGCTCTGCCACTATATCCAGGATAGATGTTGCTTTCTCCAATTCTACTGCGGGAAAGGACAGTTTGGCTGAGGATTTGGTCCAGAGAGGGGATCTCCGGCATGCATGTCTGGATACTCGAGGATGCGACGAAGCTCGACGTTCCTGCAATAGCGATGAGGAGACGGGACGGATGAATGACTACGCAGACCTTTGTTTGAATCGAGCAATGATAGCACTAGGATTCTGCAAGTAGGTTTGTGATGATTCTACACCGCTGCCGGTCCTATTACGGAGGGATTGAGTAGGAACACAAACACGCTGGACCGTCCTGGCATACTGATCGTCGGAAGTGGATGTCACTTCTAGAATGTACATGTTGTCATTCCTGCTAGCATATTCGTCTATGCGGGCCCCCGGGGCGGGCAGGACCTTGACGCCGGAGAGAGCGAGATGACTGGAAGTGCTGCTGATGGTCGGTTTCGTTGCGTTGGCAGGATCGTAATTGAACACGAGGACATGTTCTCCTGGAAAACGAGAAAGCAGCGAAAGAGGAGAGTCGTCTGCGTAGCGATATTCAATGTCGGCGTGGACGAGCGCATTGCTCTGTCCTTGAAGAGACGAGTGGGAGACGAGGACGTAGTACGGCGGCTCAGAAGAAGAAGTCATTGCCAAGTGAGAAAACTTGCAACACGCCAACCATGTACTCGTTTTGGATCTCCAAGGCCTGCTATGCGCTCATCACATTCATATTGGCGTGTTTTCTCGCCATCTCTTACGCCGCGCTCCTCGAGCAGGCGATTCGGACGGCGCCCCATGGTTGGAGGAATAACTGGGACGGCGTCACCATCAGCGCGTCGTACGGTCTGGTGGTCAGTGGCACCTGCATCCCTGCCTCCCCCCTCCGATCGTTACTGATGCAGTACTATACTCACAGCTTCTGCTGAGCATCGCGCTGTGTATCAAGCGTCGCATCGCCATCCGAAGGAGACTACAACGGATATCGAAAGCGCCCGCTGGCATCCACAGAAACGATCTCCCAAAGGCAAGTCGTCACCCGTGCACGCGCATGCATCATCGCTCTACTAATAGTTACGCGTTTCCAGCCAGTCCACGAGTACATTTCACAAGAATTTGCTCGTTCCTGCTTGATCTCGTACGAGTGTCAACCCCGCGAGACAGTGCATCCCGGCTGGGGAATGCCAGGCAGCGAGTACGGAGGCATCCGATTTCGGCGTAGCTTGCTGGACACCATCGCTGACATTGGTCTGCAACACATCCACGACTTTTTTCTGTCGCTCATTCTGACAGTGCAGATGCCCGAGCCCACCTCGTCATACCCAATCTGCCTTCTCTGAAGCCGCATTCTCGCATGATACATCATTTTCGTTTCGTTCTCCCTCTTCTACCAAAGGACGATGGAGGGTTGACCCCGTTGCATTATTACGACTCGGCAATACAGCTTGCTCGCACTTCAGCCAGAGAACCTAGCGAGGACGAGTTTGCACTCGGACTACGAGCCGCTGACGAGTTACGAAGGATGTAAGTCTTGTTTTTTTTTATTGCCGAGTGGGAGTTCACGACATGCGGCTCAGCTTGAACGATTGTCGCATCGAGATGCTCGAGGATTCTCGAACGCATTTAAACATGTCTCCATAGCTGCCTTTGATATTCATACAGACTCCTTTACGCTTTACGCTGCTATTATCTAATGCAAACCTCCAGCATACACCTCCTGCCAACTCTTTCTGGAGCCCCATGCAACCAGATAAGCGGAAACCTTGGGGTGAAGTTTGATTTCAAATCCTTTCTCTAGGGCTCGAACGCTGTCCTGTTCGCTTCCACCCCCAGCGACGAGAGCAAGTCGAGCGAGCCACGCGCCGAGATGGAAATCGTCTTCGCCTGGATGGTCGCCACCGCAGAAAGTCGTGTCAGGTAACAATCCCGGAAGTTCGTCTGATATAAACTTTTTCAGAGTGTCCCAGTGGGCCGAGGATTGCTGCAAGAACGCCTGCTTGTGCTCATCAGGGGCGGTCCCCTGATACACTGAAAGGACGAATCCGTTGCTGGCGAGCTTGGAGTCGTAGAATGTCTTGTGCGGAGCACCGTCCGGGTGAGGAGCGTAGCGTTCAAGTGCGTCCTGTCCTGAAGCACGCATATGTCCAAGTTCGTTCACTAGATGATGCGACTCACGGGATTTAACAAAACCGGTTACGAATGGTGGCTTTTGCTCGATTTCTTGGTCGGAACGCTGAAACCAAAAAAAAATAGGGGTAAGATTCTTGCTCGACTGCCTAGTGGGAACCCTTACAGCGAGAAGCAGAGCAAAATTGGGATCGTACTTGTCCTCGTGGATCTTTTCAATGAGCGATGTTCCGGACTTTGCAGGCTTTGGTGCATGCTTGAGGAGATAGGAAGTGACTTCTGCAGTGCTGACATGGGTTTCATCGCCCACCGCGATGGTGGGCAGTGTGCCGTTTGGATTCTTGGGGTTGGTCTGTCGTGAGCGCATACTATGTGCAAGAGGCATCGACGCACGACTTTCAAGAATGCGGGTGCAAAGTTTTCGCCTTGTCCGAGGTCGACGACCTTCTTCTCGATGGCGTCCGGGGCGTACCCAAGTTCGAGACTGAGTACTGATGAGATTGTGATTCGTGATATGGCACGGATGGCTCACATGGCAAGCTCGGGCGCTGCTGCCCAGACGGACCCTGAATAGGTGTAAAGAATTGGTTTGGACATCGTGCTTAGGGGAAATGGTTATCATGCACGTTCCAGTCTAGCTATATAATCTGGGCGGTGTTTCAAGTGGCCTGGAGGGGCTATACTGGACACGTCGAAGTTGTCAAAACAGTCATTCATGTGCACGTCTATAGCATCTATCTATGTGACAGGTATCCAATGAAATGTGACTGCGGCCCTAGTATACAACCGCCAATCAGAACAGGAACACCTGTGAAGAGTGAGTCAATTGATAAGCGGCGTGGCCAGGATGCACTTGCCTGGTCCTCGAGCTTGCTGGCTGCACGCGGGGCAGGGTGATCGAGGTCGGCGAGATGTTTCCTGGAGAAGGAGAAAATGTGTGAGCTAATGGGGATAATGACGTGGCATATGGACGTACTTCATCGCGTTCATCATTGGCGGTGGCCCTGGTGAGATGGTTGACAAGGGAGCGGGGGGGTTGAACAGGCGAGATTACGTACCACACATGAGAACTTTGGAATCGATGCTCGAGCGGGGCATGTATTTCTCAATCTGCTCTTTGGAGACGAAGCCGACGCCACCGGACCAGTTCTGTGGAGGGTTGTTGAGGACGTAGTAGACGGTGAAGCGTTGGGGATGCTTTGCGGCAAGGTCGTCAAGTTCCTTTTTGAGGAGGATGTCATCGAATGAGACGTTAGCGTAAATGAGAGAGAGCTTTGTCTTGTCAGCAGGGTTCTTGAGAGCGGCTTTGATGATTTGGAGCATGGGAGTTATGCCGGTACCGCCGGCAATCATACCGAGATGGCGGGAAAGGGTGGGGGTATACTTGAATGCGCCCTTGGGACCACGAACCTTGATCTTGTCGCCTATTTTGAGGAATGAGACGTAGCGAGAGATATTACCCTTTTCATAAGACTGCGTGGGGGTCAGGGAGAGGGAAAGAAAGACCAAAAGGGGTACGCGCCTTGATCAAGAGGTCAAAGTGGCCGAGATCATCGTCACTACTGGTGGGGGTATAGCTGCGAATGACATCTTTCCCGTCTATCTGAGCCGAAATAGAAATGTGCTGGCCAATGGGGAGACCGAGAACGTCGTCCGGACGGGGCAAGGCAATGCGGTATCTGGAGAGAGGGTGTGAGCGCGCGGAGAAGCGAAGCGAAGAGGACGGACATGGCAGTGTTTGGGGAGACGATAATTTTCTCCTTGAGCGAAAATAGCTGGAACTCCTTTGGGTTGAGCACGGGCGCGCGTTCTGGACGGGTAAGCTAGGGAAATGAGGAGAGGAGGGGACGTACTGGCAGTAGACTTGACGTAGAAGAACGCGCCGGTAGCGAGTGCGAGTGCGAGTGCAATGTACTGAACGTAGGACGCGTTGATGGACATGGCAGGTAAAGGCAGGGGGTGTTTGTCGTCGATACCGATGAGGATGAGACGGGAAGGGTCTAGACCGAGTGTATGTTTGAGAAAGTAAGAGAAAGCGAAGAGAAAACTGAAAGTGAAGAGAAAGGAGAGAACGAAGAGAACCTGTGTTCGGTTCATCGTCGTAAATGAACAAACAACTATAATAAGTACCCTTCGAGTCAACTCCCAAATCATTCCAAAAACTATGAAATCTCTTTCTCTCGACACTCATCGTCGTCCCTCTGTCCTTTCTCTTCCTTCCATTCACAGACAAGACGAGGATGGCTCTCCCTCCATCCCCTACTCATCAGGTCCCATACAGATCATTCCCTCCATCTGGCTAGGATCAGAAGACAACGCCCGAGACTGGCCCGCCCTCCGTGACCGCGGTATATCAGCCATCCTCAATGTCGCAAAGGAGGTCCGATCCCCCTTCGATGCAGCCGACCCCCAGCCATCCCGCCCATTCTCTTCCGCACCCGTTCCCACCTCTCACAACCGCTCATCTAGTACCTCTACCTACTATCCCCCTCACCCTCCGTCCGGTCGTCCCGCCATGCACTATCTCAAGCTAAACTGGTCACACGGTCAGCGCGACCTCGTCACAGATGGCTTTCCCACCGCCATGGCATTCGTAGACGCTGCCCTCCAGCGTAACCAGGGCATCCTCGTCCAGTGCGTATCCTCCTCTCCCTCAACCCCCCCACCCCCTTTTCATCTCCATTCCCAGCTGTCAATGCGGCGTCTCTCGCTCCGCAACTTTGATCATCGCACTCGTCATGCGTGCTGCCGCAACTCGCTCTCCCAACGTTCCTCCAGACGTCTGGGACCTCAGAGGTATGCAGCCTGCATACTCCTTTGTCAAGGACAAGAGCAGACATGTGGGGCCCAACATGTCGTAAGCACACACGCCCTTTTCATCGTCCTTCGCGTGTTTCATTCTCCTTACTTTCATAGCCTCATTTACCAATTGCTTGATTATGAAAAGTCTCTACAGGGGGACCGGTCTTCTCCTGTCTCTTCAGATCATGCATCCACAGATGAGGACAAGGAGTGGGGCCGCCGCAGAACCGCTTTCGCTCAGGATGAGGCAGAAGCTAACGCCGTTCAGCAAGAGGCAAACGCTCTCGATCGTGCAATGGAGGAACGTATCGTCTCCCGCAGACCATCCACTTCCTGCTCCGCATCGGGTGTGGGCATGGGCCCCGCATGGAGGAATAGATTTGGTAGAAAACGTTCCGGCTCCATCGCAAGCATACATACGACTGGCAGCGTATTGAGCGAGGACCTCGTCGAGGCTGACGAGGAATCCGAACTTTTGGGTATTGGCGGTGCTTTTGACGACGTGCTGGAACCACGCAGAAGCCCGTCCTTGTCCAGCGATTCCCCTGGCTCTCCTAGCGAGGCCAATGTACAAACACTCCTCTCTGTGAGACCACCTCCCACCAGGCTTTCTTTCAATACTTCACGCCCTCCCACTGGCCCCAGTTTCAAAATTGCTCCCACAAAGGGAAAACGACGACCTCCACCTCTCGGAACCCTCCCTCCCGTTCCTCCTTCCCCCATCACACCCATCGCCGTGCAGCCCTCACCTCGACGTCGCAAACACTTTTCACGCAAACAGGCGCCACCCCCCCTCCAGTTCCAACGGGAACTGAGCAGCATCGTGTTTCCCACCAATGGTTTACCCTCAAAATATCCCGTCACCGCAGTACCCTCGCAGACCTTGTTCGTTTTCCCACCTTCTCCGACGGTCACGCAAGCGCCTGCCATGCGTACTCCCGCCACCATGACCGTCATGTCCAATGTGGATAACAATACTTATCCGTTCCCGTCTCAAACTACGCCGCGTGTGGCCACCTCGCGCTCTCATGGTCGCACACGATCATTTATTGGGCTAGGGACTGCAGTGGCGCCTACCACAGCTTACTCGCGCGTTGATGCACGAGGCTGGGTTGGGCTGGAGTAACCTGGCTCCAACCGTCAGGCGTGTTACCTCGAGGTATGCATATGTGCTTCCATTACATGTTGTACTCGTGTCTGTCTTGGACCTGTCCTCTCTTTTTCTTTTTCGAACTTGTTGACTGCGACATTCACGTTCTGTAACAGTAACGCTCCACTTGTCTCACTACTTTTTTTTTCGTTTTTCGTTTTCGTCGTGCGTGATCCTAAGATACTCGCATTGTCGTTTGTCGTTCTACATTCTACCCGAAAAGCTTGCCTACACTGTTTTTCACGGCACTAGTAAAGAGTTGCCCACCAAAGCCTCCGACACCCGTTGTCCAACCCGACCCTGTCACCCATCGCTGCTTTGCATCTCTGTCGCTATGGCAAACCTGTGAGCCGGAACACGATATTCATACGCGATCAGTACTCACGCGTATGTAAAGCCTACGGCGTTGGTGAGATTGAACACCAAGGCAAGGATTACGATCGGTATGAAGCTGACGAATGCTGAGTATGTATCGATCGGAAAGGCGGACGTACGCGGTTACTCACGTACTGAACCTGACGATGGATATCACCAGGAGGAGCAGCCAGGCTGCCGGGAATACGTAGAGAGCAATCTGGCGAGGCAATCATATATCACGTATTGATAGCTTGAATATGTACGTACCCAGAACATTCTGTCATGGCAGTCAGTTAGCACAAATGCAACGGTCAATGGCATCACCCACCTCGAGTCCACTGGGTTCGGTGGCCGGGAAGGCTAATAGGAATGAGAAGGGAAACCGGGATGGGTACGGGCAAGCTCACGTCTCTGCTCTCAAACACCCAGTAGCTCTCGCCGTCTTCGTCGACCTGTGCACATGTCAGGACAATGGGTTGAGGATGCACGATGACGCACTTGGTTCCAAAAGCGCAGTCCGACGAGGGTGCGGCCGGCGATGTTCTTCAGGGATTACCGATGGTCATGTAGAATGCGATGAGAGGGGGACGGTGCGTACCCTACAGTTCCAGAAATCCATGGCGAGCAATACGACTACGAGGACGGTCTGAGACGCATGAGTCGGGATTGGAGGGGATTAGAGGACGAGCGTACGGAGAGCACATAGTTGTTTGTGAAGAGACCACAAAGGACGTAAACAACGACGGGTGCGATGCGGAAGATGTACAGGCAAAGGAGGGCGGTAGGGTGCGCAGACTAGAATAAGGTAAGAATTAGGAAGAAAAGAGACGAGGTGCGATGGACCTGTCTGAATATGCCCGCAATGCCTGGGACGTGACGTGTTGGGTCAGGGTTCAACAAGAGGGCAAGGGCGTACTCACCAGACTCTGGGTCGTCTTGGGTTGTTGTTGGGATGTTTACACGGGGTTTGGATGAGAACTCGTCGGGTTCGATGGTGTCGGCGAGGAGGGGTTCGCGAGTGGACATGACAAAAGAAAAGAGTCACACGTTACTTCTTCTTCTTCTTCAACTCTTTGTACCAAAACCTCACACTCGTTAAGTTTCATGTTCCATTTTTCTACAGATCGTCTTGCTGGTCTCGACACTACCATGATCTTGAGGATCACACCACCAAAAGTACTAATCACTACTACTACATACGTTCCCGCCGCTAAGAAACTCAAGAAGCCCCGGCGTCCCCTCGTATGTAATTAGACCGCATCCCCGCCCGCTTGTTGATATCTTTTTAGGTTCCCCGACCGCCCCATCCGACGAGTTCTATGCTCATACACATTCCTTCTCATGC
>JBBPPB010000114.1:0-21470 GCA_038091755.1 Leccinum pallidistipes | reverse complement strand
GCCCATCTCATTTATGTAATGCAAACACAACCAGCAATGCATGGCATTGCATGAATGAGACATGAACTCTATGCAAATATCAGTCTATTCGTCCAAATCATGCATATCTAAAGACCTGAAGCGATAGAGCTCGAGTGTTGCAAAGAGCCAAGCCCAAATTAAGCCAAACACCTTCAATCAATCGGGGATCGGATTTTGAAATTCGCCTGGTCTCGGCAAGCTCGCCAGAGCCTCCGCAACATTCAACATTTTTGATCGTTGTCGCGTTACTACAAGCGACTTGGGGAAGTGGAGAACCTCAATGAAGCTCGCAAGACAAGTGAACCTGCTCCCGCCAGGGCACCTGCATTTATCAATAACAATGTAGCATTAAAATCTCAGATCGTTGCATGCGGCTCTGGAAGATGAAGGACCTCAATGTGGCCATCGTCCACGACCGTTACAAGCAGCTGGGGGATATAGCGGACCTCGATGACATTTCCCTCGTAAATCAATTCACTCATGACGATGATGGACATTAGTTCCGACGCCCCACCATCAAACGGGCACTTCGTTCCCTAATCGTCTGCCCACCTGCCCACATGTCGTCTGACTCGAGTTGGGTCCCAGACCCAGGCCCTCTTTTCCGAGAGGTGCTTGCTTCAAGCCGTCATTATAACCGCCATCGCGTACATTGTTACAGTCTCGCTCTACTTCTTGTCCTTTGACGCCCCTTGCCACCACTCTGAGTCCCCCAATATTATCATGCTCACCCACCATCTCCCTTGCCTCGCGGCATGAAGGAATGCTTGCCCGATCTTGTCGCCCTTCGCACCTTCAAGCCCCTCCTGTGTGTCCTGCATCGAGAATGTGCGGCGACCGCTGCCCACTCTTGAGATATACAATCATTAGCCTCAAATTTGAACTACTGCTGTAGTATTTGTGGGCAAGCATCGAATGAACTGTGAGTCAGTACTCCAGCATTGCAGTTTCCACGGGGCGGGGCTCGAGTCGCTGACGTCTCCCAGCTTGTTACCCCAGCTTAGCGATCAAATGCTACTAGACTCACTGCGGAAACGAAATCCTGACGGGATCTGGTAATAACCTGATTAGTACCTTGTGTGCGAGTACAAACAGAATCCCGAAAGGGAACTTCTTTGCTTTGGTTATGCCCTGAAGAGGTTCTTCCTCAAGGCTTAATTCAAACACTGGTTCCCAGTTGTGCTGGATGTTGAATTAATCAAGTTTCCTTAGATACAGGTCTGATTTACGTTGCGAAAGAAACAAATAGATCTGATTTGGAACCGATTATAGTAGCTACTATTAGGCTACCAGTACCATACAACGGGGGGAAACCCCACCCGTCCAGTGCCCACCCCCTTCCCTACCAATATCAATATTAGGGAAGAATATGGGTATGGGTACCCGTGAGGTACTACCGTTGACATCATCATCACGACATCGGGTCATGAGCACGATGCTCACGACCCGCTGTCGTGTCCGTGTTGCCATCTTGTTGTTGTTCTCCGACTCGTCATTAATATTAATATTGTCGTCAGTGTGTTGTCGTTGTCGGTGTGCGTGTCGCCAGTCGGCGTCACGTCGTCATTGTAGTCGGCACTCATCGCGTCGGTGTCGTTGTCGCTGCGTTGCTGTTGTTGTCAACGCTGTCTGACGAGTTGTCGTCGCGTTGGAGAGGGTGAGGGTGAGGAGGAAGACGAGGACGGGGTGTACTCACCGTCGTTGTCATTGTCCGCGCCATCCGAATCGCCTCCCAATTCCCTCGTCCTCGTCCTCGTTGTCACGTCGTCTTCCGTCGTCGATGTCGTCGTCGTCGCCCTCGTTGTCCGTCTCCGTCATCGCGTCGTCGTCGAGTCGTCACCCGTGGTCTGGTGGAGGGAAGGAGGGACGTACTGCGTGTGGCGACGTCGTGTTGTCGTCGACGTTGTGGGTGTGGGGTGTGTGTCGTGTGTGTCGTTTCGTCGTCGCCTTGAGGGGTGTGTGATGTGCTTGGCTTAGAGTCGTTGGCGTTGCCGTCACTGTCGTCGTCGTGTCGTTGTCTGGGCTGGGAGAGGGGGAGAGGGAGAGGGAGAGGGAGAGGGAGACGACAATGACAACGACGATGTCGTCGTGTCGTCGTCGTCGTGTCATGGTGGTCGTCGTCCGTGGCGTCGTTCGTCGCCGTGACGGCGTAGTGGTGGACATGGTGGATGTGGTTGTCGTCGTCACGTCGTCACGGTGCCACGTCGCGTCGTGCGGCGTCGTGTGGTGGTGGTGGTGGTGGTGGTGGTGGTGGTAGTAGCGATAGTGTCGAGTGCGCGTTGTCGACCGTTGTCGCTGCCATCGTCCGTGTCGCCAGTTGGCGTGACGCCGTGGCTGCGTCGTCGTCGATGTCGTAGCGCGTCCGTTGGACACGCTCAGCGGGGAGAGAGTGTGGAGGCATGGGCGTGCGAGGAGGGCGTGCGAGGTCATGCGTACTATATGCATGGCACGTGCGTGAAAACGAAGACAAGGCAATCGAAGGCAGGCAGGGATACGAGTATGTGCATGCGTCGCAGAGCATCACGAGCGAGGGCGGGGCGGTCGATTGAAGGCGGGTGTCTATGCATATATGCGCGTGCAACGGCAGGGCCCGCGGGACAAGAGAGAGGATCACCGGGTGTGCGTGCGTTGTACATGTATACGCGTGCGTATCTAAACAAACGAAACGAGATCTAGTTAGTAGATACCTAGTGGTTTTAGCTTGAAGCTCATGGCGGTTGGACTTAGAGAAAAAAAAAGACAGAACGCACCTAACCAGCATGCGAGAGAAACCAGAGGTCTGAAAGTCAAGACGGCTAAAGGGGGAGGTCAGGTTATGATCGGACGAGATGGGATAGCTCACCTAATCAGAGAAGGCGAGTCTCAAGATCTTGTTTGTCTCTGAGTGTGGCACGGTGGGAAAATCAGACCCAATCAGATGTTTGGTGGAAAGAGGTGGAGAAGGTCAACTCGAATAGGTCAGGTTTTAGTCTGATTTTCGTTTTCTATAATCAGACGTCCAATTGTAACATAAACTACATCTGTTTTAGCTACCTCCAGGATTTCATTTCCGCAGTGACTCCCTGATATGCTCCATGCACGTTTCTGTACGGTGACGGCGCGGGAAATGCAGCGAGCCGATTGATTGCGTCCGCAGAAATGGTCAATACTCGCTGCCATCAGCGGATATAACGTGTAAGATGCATTCGAGTTTCACATGATGCCGTGTTAATTACTGCGTTTCTTCTTCTTGCAGAGTTCATGCCCAAGGTTGATTTGATTTGATTCTCTCTCTGATTTTGTAAAGCACTGCGGGTATGTTTGTTCAACCATTGGGACTTTTAGATTGGCTGCTTATACCATGCCATCTTATCATAAATTCGTAGGATCCGGAGGCATTGGACACTATTGGACACCATTTACCATGTCAATACACAGATCGACATACCTTACTACTCAAATCAATATCAATGTACAGATAAGCATGGGCCTAAATTGATATGCGCATAAAGCTGGCAGTGGGATGTAGCAAAATAAACTTGTCTCTGGTCCAACTCGACTCTCAGAGTTCCACGAAACAATAGCGCATGTAAGTACTTGGTATACAAAGACGGACACTGAGCACAGACGCACGGGCCAGGTCCCCGGAACCCAGTCTTACCCTCGATTTCCTGCGGCCAATCATGGCGTTCGCCAACATGCGTCATGTAGAACTCGATGTTTTGGCTCATATCCACCTTACTGATGGCGACTTCGTGGAGTTGGCATCGGCATGGCCTTTCCTGGAACACCTCTCCATCAACGAGTCAACAGGTTCAAACCATGCTGGGTCAGTTGATGGGATGATCACACTGGATGGTCTACAGCAGCTTCTTCTAAAATGCCCGCTACTCGGTCACGTTGGCCTCGTCATCAACACGCAGAATAGCACCGCCGCAGCGGCAGCTCAATCGATGGCTATCATGGACTTGAACTGCAGGTCAAAATTGCGAAAAGCTTTTTGCATCAACGTGATGGACTCCATCCTCGAAGAACGGGATATTCCGGCCGTTGCTACCTTCCTCGCTCGTGTCGTGGAGTCGTATGATGACTTCAAACTGAAGGCTTGGGGTGCTATGAGTGATCGGCTTTACCCGAGGACGATGCAGATGGCGAACCGAGCTCACTGGAACAGAGTACGAAGCGCTATCAAGGAAATTTTGCGAGGCTTCGAGGGTGCTGGCATATAGCTCGGTGTTTGGAAGTGTGCAGACTAAAGGTTTTGGTGTTTTCAGGGATTTGTAGTAGTATCTTCCCCATTTGGATCATTTCCCGCCAGCTCGTGTACCATCGAGCCGTTGATATATTTCCTATGTCTTTCCCTAGAAACAGTATCCGAGAATGGGCGATGATTCCCAAATCGAGTGTATATGAATCTGTGTGCGATTATCAGTCACAATCTGGGAGTGAGGAGGGAGAGATGATAAGGATGTGCAACACTGGACGCGTCCCGCCCCGGACGGAAACATATCAGACGGCAGGCATGCGAATGCATTGATCAATGGTGTCCTTGGGACTGGCCAGTTAGTCATTCACACCGGAGTCGACAACGACGCCGTTCGTAGCACATTTGAGAATTCACTGTGCCGGGTCGCGGCCAACATTGCCCAGATACACATAATCGTGAATCCGTCTTCCCCATATGCGTCCATGCACACAGGATATAGCTCGCCCCCCTCCTAAAACTTTTTTTTCTCTTTCGTTCCTCCCACTCGAAGTTGAAAATGACGAGCAACGGTCAACTGAATCCACCCCAGCCTCGTCGACGCCGACGATCGACGTCTCGTTCGAGCGTCCAAATCTGGGGTTCGGTGACGTCTACGCCAAAAGCCCACCGCCGTCGTCGTTGTCGGGGCTGATGCAGCCGCTGTGGCCACACTGGCTATCCGCGTCGTTCTTCGTCGGCAAATACCTCGTTTACAATGGTTCGGTTTCAAGTCATTTCACTTGTTTAATAATCATCCTCAGCACACGAGACTGGATCGAATCGAGATGTTGAGATACGTGGGAACTCGACAAAACCTAAGTACAACTAAGCCCGGTGCTCTTCTCAAAACTGATCAAGTGTACGAACTGATCAATTAGCATGTTAATAAAACGTTAGGCGTTGTGCCAGGCGAAGGTGGTGTAGGGAAGTCCCGAACAATTCAAGTCATCACAGAAAATTTCAAACATCGGAACGTCGCGCACAGCATTGCTGGTTAAAGGCGCTTATACGGGGATAGGGTTCCGCACGGGTACGGGTGACACCGCGGTGTTCTCCTGACGGGTTCCGCGGGTACGACTAGTAAGTACTCGCTGAAATTCCGTCTTGCGTCGTGTGAGTTGCTTTGTCAGACTCTGTTTACTGTCAAGTTTCAATCGCCACGTGTGATCTTCCCAAGACGGAAGGTGGAGACATCAAAGGCAGTTCTTCACTCAAACGTTACGAGTCAGCCTCAAAGATCTTGAGCCAACGAGCAAAGCTTAATACACAATTCCTATAGTATATGTGCAAACAATTTGTCCAGTACCGGTTGAGTACCGGCCCTTATAAGCGCGGCTCGAGACTAAGTAAACAGAGTCTTTTAAAAAAGCAGCTCCCCACACCACCGCAACGAGGCGCTGCACGACTGAATCGGATCCTCATGTCAGAATCGGCCCATCTGATCTGGGCCCTCCGTTGCGACTATGTCATAGGAAACCTGACCTACCCCCCACCGCGATTAAATCACGATGGCTCCGCCTTATCATGGCACGGCTTGATATCGATCGACGAATGGCAAAAAGTAACAGAAAATCACTCTCAAGCACGAAGGTACTACACACATGGAACACCGTACTCCAAGACAACACATCCCTACCACCAGACTGGCCAACAAACCTTGAGGTTTTAGTGGGTATCAAGCTACCAAGGCCCCCTGACGAGACCCGGGACACCGCCCGTAGTGTACAGAGCCTCACACCCCCTGCATATGCGGGGCGTGCGTAAGAGCATTTTTCCTCGGACCGGAGCTTCCTTTTGCGGACTCCGCCTTAGTGTATTGTGTAGGACTTCTAAGACTTGTCAGTTGCTACATAATAACCACGCTCGTCCAAAAAAAAACAAAAAGCAGCTCACACGATGCCAAAAAAAGAGAACCCAAGACGGAAAGCGGAGCATCAAATTTAAATTTGACAGTGACTTCGACGAAGTGCTCAAGACTCAAGTGCTCAAGTCAAGTCTCAATATTTCATTCGCCACGTGTGATCGAAGGTGGAGCCATCAGTCAATTAATTGTCTACCACCATAGCATCCCTGGATGATTTCTTTGAAACTGATTCACCAGCAGGTCATTTCTCGTTTTACTGTTTCCGCCTTCCGAGTCGTCGCCGTTATCTCCGAAGCTGGGCTTATGTAATTACGTCAAGCCCAGCTTCGGTAACATGCATACTCAGAAAGCCAGCAACGTCAGCCGGAGTACGAGGCAGGACAGACGCGGTACTTATCACGTTCATGTCATGGGCGCACGTATTTCCGTGGAAAATTTTAGGTTGAGAAGGATCCGACGATTGGAAGAGGCGAGTGACATGTGCAGTAGCACAGAAAATACCACAAATCTTTTCTTCAACCCATGTTAGATCATCAAACTCACAAGGTAATTTTCCACGATACAGGCCGTTTGCTAGCGCGAAACGTGGAATTTTCGTCTTCAATAGAGCATGATGACACTCGGAACAAACAGAAATGACAGCCCTCTTCACATTGTCACAGATGACACCGTGATCGTCGAGCAACAGCCCGTTCATCGCTGGATTAACGAAAGAAAACTGCTTACAACATAGTTGTATGACGTACTCACTCATTCTTGAATCCGTCTTCAATAACAGACAGTTACATTGAACATCCGTCAAATCGGAAGAAACATCAATTTGCGTACAGTTTCGCCGGTTTTGAGCACACACCGCACATACCGGTGGCGAAGTCCATTTGCTACCTTCATAATATTGGTTAAGGCAATTAAAGATAGTCTCCTTTGAGACAACGTTAGGCCATTCGTCATTATACACGCTCGACTGACAATCCAATTGTTGTACTCGCCGTACTTTCTGCAGCCGCCTTTCGTTACCTTTCGTTGTAGAGATTTCGGAGGCAGATAGTAATGTGTGGATGATGTTGGCATGATACTCATGACATAGGATGCGAAAGAGTTTAGATTCGTGATCACAATCCAAAGTGTGATCAAAAGGAAAATAAGCGACAAGAATATCGTTGACAACGTCATACCCCATGCATTTCAATGTCCGAGCACGAGAGACAATGTGACTCACAAGAGCAGAAATTGTGTGATGTCGACGACGACTGTTGACAGCGGGCCGGTCAATCGCGATTGAACGTATGCATTCATTGATAACTTCCAAAGGTGTTTCCCGAAATCTGTGAATCAGTTCTTCAAGAGGACAATCAGACCATTCAAGCATGCATGCACGATTCGTGTCGGATGAATAAACAACCACAGGTGGTCTTCGTAAAACCGCCGCGACATCAGATCCGTACCGATGTTGGAAAAAAGCGGAAAGGAGACTGCAAACGCTACGTTCGGAACCCATCGGCAACTCAACTTCATTGAGTTTCTCAGTGAGAGCGACAATGGATAAATTAGACAGAACGAGTTGAGTTTCGGCATAGTCGTTCAGTAGTGCGCGCACACACACAGTCTTTGTAGAACGCGTGTCCACTTGCAACCTCGATAGAGAGAGAGCAGAGTTAACAAGGATGTCTGCTTTTAAGATAAACAAACCTTGTTTATTGAAACTTTCCGAATGAGAGAACCATCTCGGCGAAAATGTTGTGCAGTCATGTACACGAGAGGCATTGCATTGTCGCCCTTTGAGATCCACAAACTCTCTCAACAAACAGCAATGAGTGTATTCAACATTCGCAAAAAAAGTGACCGGTTTAACGACACACACGTCCGTTGCAAAGTCAAAAAGAACAACGTTCAATCCATCATACGTCACACTCCCGCAGAATTCACTTGTGCAAATGCCACAGTGGACGGCATGTGTTGTCAAAACATTCCTCAACCACATGCAGAAATTGGCTGCAGATTCGAAATATTCAGGATAAAGGTTTGGAAAATATAGCGCATCATAATATATTGGGTAGTCTCGAATATCATGGGCACCATCAGGTGGGCAAAGACTGTCATCAACGACACGGATAGAGGCACACGGAAGCTTGTTGATGAACCTGTAACATAATAAACAAAAAGAATGAAAAAGATCAGTGATGTGCGAACTTACATAGCACGAGAACGTCGACAACGTCCGTCGAAACGTCGTGCCAGTGGCTGGCACGGAGTACTTCAATTTAGGGGATTGATGATTAATTCATCCCGCAAGAATCCGCAATTACATAATTGTAGCTGAGTCCCCGCAAGATCCACAATTATATAATTATAGCTGAGTCAGCGGGGGTATACGGCGGGATTGATTGTACAGTGCCTGGCCGATCGTGCACGACAAAACCCTCCCCACTATCGTGGGAGTCGGGGATGTGCAAACAATTTGCAGTACCGGCCCTTATACGCGTCGTTCGGGGCTTGGTTGTAACATTGTACGTTTGATTATAACAAACATTTAATTGCAATAACGGCCAGGGTCTCGCGAGTCTCAAGTCGACATCTTTTGTCTCCCGGGCCGTCACACCTGTGTCTACGATGCCCTCAAGGTCCGTCTCGACGAGCGTGTTGTAGCACGCGACTTCGACATCAACGGAAACTTGCTCAACTTGAACAAACAAAGATTCTGTGCGAGGTGTGTAGGACGAGAAGAACATTCGGGAAAGCAGCCGGAGTGGGTCAGTCGAGTTACGCCTTTTCTTTTTCTTTTCGAAGGCTATGTTTATACGCGACCTGACACGTCTGTGCTCACGCGACAGAAATCCTTTGGTTGTCTGACCCCGTCTGCGGACCGCGGTGCACACCCCAACGAAAGACTCGGAAAGAGAGGGAGTGTGGCGTGACACGATAAGTCGAGGGCAGTACTCACAGAGAGCATAATAGGCGACGACACGACGAATTGTGGTGGGGGTGCGCGTGCATGCTCATCGCAGCGAGGGCAACGATGAGGATGAGGGCCTCCGGACAGGAAATGGTGTCCAACCAGGCCTATCCTTGGCCCAGGCTCATTCGCGCTCGCGCTCGAGGACGCCGTGTGAACGTTCACAGAGATTGTGCTGCGGGATCTCGAACAGGATTTACACGATCCTTCATTGCCTCCACCCCAACGCTGATGGCGTACACGCAGTTGTCGCTGAGGACACCGTAGAACTCGGTCTCTGGCGTGTCTTAGGCAAGTTCTTATTGATCGCTTGATCTCCACCCAACACATCATACCAGGGAGAACTCGGAGTCACGCGCACGGCCCGGGAGACACCAGATTTCCATCCTCGTCTGCTTCTTGTTTGGCTCAACGATTGAAGGATTTTTCACAAAATATATTGAACTTGAAGCAATGTAATCACGTCAAAGTTTTCTGCAATTTACATTTGTGTTACTTACTTGCATATCGATGAATGATGATAGAAGTCTCCCGCCGAGACTCGTCTCGTCCAAGTCAGTGGCGCGGCTCCCCAATCGGTATTGCCTTATCGGGTTGTATCGGAATTTCAATATTTTACTGCGATCATTCTTCCTCCTCACCGCAACCTTTACTGCGACGGTATGAGTAGCAGCACCGGGTACCCCTGCAAGATAGCATCCTTAGTGCCAGTTTGTCTTTACATAGGCCGCAAGACTGGCGCTTGAAGCTTGAGGCCTCGGGCCGAGAAGACTTTTATTGAACACATGATCCAGTCCTTACGATTGCAGGATGCGTATCAAAGTGCGTTCTAGCTCCCTTCGAAAGCTTCGTTAGTTCTCTTATCCGTTTTCCGTATCCATAGAACCACAAACTGTTGTTGTCGGGAAAACCACTCAAGAACTCTATGGGCAGCCTGTCAGTGCATCTCCACGCACTTATTATTTCCTCATTTTCGTCTCACCGACCTCGAAGTTCTAGCGGTAAAGTGGCACTCTGGTTAGCCAAACGACCACTGTGTCGGATCAAGGTCACGGCTTTTTTTAACACAGGTGAGAGGTAACAATACTACATGAATCATAATGTGACAACGTTTGCACTTCAGGATGCTTCAAAATTGTGTCATCGGGCAAGATAACAGGTGAGAATCATGCGACCCCCGCGCCTCTCTTTGAACCCCTCTTGCCTCGCGACCGGTTGCGGTTGCCTCTGCCTCGCCCTCTACCACGGGTACGGCTAGCAGTGGGTTGATCTTCAGCTTCTGATGTGCTGGCCGCCATCAGAGCAGTTCTAGAACGCGTGTGGTAACGAGTGCCATCAGGCATGGGTTCTTCAGCTTCTGATGTGCTGGCCGCCATCAGAGCAGTTCTAGAACGCGTGTGGTAACGAGTGCCATCAGGCATGAGTGGATTCGGTAGAGGAGTTGGGTTGGAACCGCTCGCATCTGGTGCCACATAGCTTTCATCGTCATGCAAGGACCGCTTTACCCCTCTAAAAGTGTCTCGATACCATGTGAGGTAACGCTGATAAGCTGTTATCTCCATCGCATTGGAAAGCCCACTCAGGAAGTAGTCCCATGTGGGAGGGAGACTGACTTGCGACTGTTCAAGCTCAGTGCAGTCTGCGTCAGGGTCAATCTCTTTGCAGAAAGAGGCGAGGGTGTCCTTGATCATTTCGAAGCCACGGTTTAGCATGACACCAACGCGGTCCATGTTTACGTTGTCTGGTAATGTCTGCACCCGCGAATTAGACAGTCTAGACTCTAGTCACGAGAAAGAGAATATTACACACTCCATGCACGCAGAATTCTGCATCTTCGGAATCGATCTCGATCGGGACCCCGTCCTTCTGGTGCCACACGTAATAGTCAACACTACGGATGCTACACCAGGTGTGCCCATAGATGACGATCGGATTCTCGAATACTTCCGATATGTTATTGCTGATGGTGGTAAAGGCATCTAGTTCCAGGGGGTCCACGTCACGTCTGGACCTTTCCCAAGCATCAGAGTGATCTTGAGGTGAATGGTAAGACGGGTCTTCTTTGATCACCACCAGGAAGACCATGACGACATCGGGATGAGCGTCGATCTCTTCTTTGAGCTTGGCAAATGCGTGTTCTTGTGTCTGCGAAAATGCGCATTCCACGATGAAGGGAAGTCGGACTTTCTTCGGGCCTTTCTTCGAGGCCATAGATATGACCAGATCGGGCGTGCCATCGAAACTTTCTGTCTTGATGGAGCAGCTTAGGCACACTGAGAGACGTACAATATTTGTGGGGTATGCAAGGCCAGGGAACGTCGAAGCGACAAATATGTTGATATCTTCCAACGGGGCTTCGTGAATACCGGTGGGACATTCGACGATCATAAAGCCTTTCTTGGGCCAGTAGGTTATCCTACGGTTACCGTCATCAACACCTTTATGTAATAATAGACGTAGTCAAATGAACGGAACTGGCATTACCTTGGTCTTTCAAGTATAACGTTGCTCTCCTCGACCGTGCGTAACAATATGTTGGCCTCGCGTTGGGAAATATTACTGAATTCCTTATAATATAACAAAATCTATACACTCCTGCTCGCTTTGTGTCTAAAAACGCACCATAAATTCACGACAAGTGGGATTTAAAATACGCTCCAACACACGCTTGCAAGAATCTGATACCGAAACATCAACATCGTCGGTACTGCGATGATTGGAGGAGAACCGAATCCTCTCACCTAATTTGATATCCGGAAAGAGTTCGATACTAGGTAGGGGTCGCATTATCTCTTCAGGCCGCTTCGATGGGCTGATACGTGGTGCTGCAATGGCGATGGAGTCTTGTACTCCCGTATCCGAAATGCTTGCAATGGATGCAAGGGGAGATTGAGGTGGAGGTGTGACATCCTTTATGCTGAGCGCTGGTGTTGAAGATATCCTAGGACTAGGCTTGTATATCATTGCATGATTCCGCGAGAAAGTCGACACTTGGCTGTCGTTAGGACTTGCGAGTCGATTGTGATAGTGGTACAAAGAATTGCGATAACCGTATGAATAACCACCTCCACCAACGAGAGTGGCCGACATGGATGTTGTGTGAAGTGTTTTTACCCATCTAGGGCCAGGCAGATACGTTGGGCAATGCGGCCGCCGACAGCGACTGAGCGGCCAGCTCAGATGACTTACATAATCATACATTCTGACTTCAAGTTGAAGACAAGTATGTGAAGAGATGGGCATTTGGTGGGGGATTGTTCATGGCAAAGTCTTGCCGATGCTTGACCCTTTCGTTCTCTTGGACTTCTCCAGACGTAATACTCGCACTATCAGATACCTCAACTGACGGGAACCGCGCCGCCAGTTCCTCCACGTCAGTCAATCGGATGTTGTAAATCCAAGATACGCAATTTGGGTATGGAAAGACTCCGAAAGAGGAGAGGTAAATGGGGCGACTTGTCCGAATGGATCTGCGAAGACTCGGGATGACTTGGTAGGTCAGCCTTCTTATGAATCTTTATCGACGGAGATTACACTGCTCGCGCAGCACTCCTTGAGGCGCCGCGTGGGTCAGGCAGCCATTTGGGGTGTCGTTATTATGGCAGTCTCGGGTAGGGAGTTGTGGGAGGATCAATCGTGCTCCCGGGCACAATGGTGCCCTTTCGGTACCTCCATTGTTACCGCGCGGCAGTTCCTCCCTTACTGCCATATGCTAGGTGGCACAGAGGTGTATAAGGCAAGGAGCCTGAGACAGGGAGGATGGCAAAACTACATGTAAATCCAAACATCGTAAGACAAACATTTGTTTTAAATACTAATGAGTACTTGTGGTTGAGACCGAAATCATTCAGAGGTTGAAATACTGGAACATGAGGCTAGTAGCAAGCGTCACATACCTGAAAATTTTGACCGTGGTATAGATGTTATAAATGAACCGATACAACCGACACACGTCACTTACGATCACCATATCCGTTCTGTCTAATAGCGACACGAATCTGGCCGATTCCATTGTCGGCGTCCACAAGTTTCTTCTCTGCGTGCTCGGCCTGGCGTTGGTATAATTTAACAAGTACACGGTGTTCTTCTAGCTTGGATTCGACCAGGTTTTTTTTGGCTCGCCGTACGTTTTTTCTGGCACGTGCCACTTGAAGTTGTAAATGAGCGTAGTCGTAGTCGAATTCTGGCTCGGATCCCGAGTGCTAAATATCCCACGTTATTAGACGTTGTGCGAGAAAACAGCTGGAAATACCTGAGATTCAGCCCGAGAGCACATAGAAGATGTTGATACAGAATCTGAGTCAGAATAGTTAGAGCCATGAGCTTGGTGTGATCTCTGAGGCGTTGAACATGAGGATAGCATAGTTGATGGTGATGACACGTGCGCGTGAGTACTTAAGTTTTCGGTTCAAGCGAGTTGAGTCGGAATCACCTAATACATTGGCAATACCAAAATTGCAGCGTACCAAGATATCCGGTCTCACCATGAGATATTGTCCGAACTGCGGAAAAGCGTTCAAGAACTCTTCTAGGGTCAGCCAGCACCTAAGTCAACCACGATCAAGTTGTTATGGATGGATTAACGACTTGACACGGATTCAAGACGCGGTTGTCCGACACCACGAAGCAGAACATGAAGGAGAACACGAAGAACGAATGGTGGAAGTTGATTGGGGAGTGAAGCGGGACCTACGAACGCAGAGACTTACTGTGAACGAAGAAGATGGCGTAATGGACGTTGATGGATTCTATGGGCATAGGGAAGTGGATGATGATGTCGGGCTGGAGACCGAAACCCACGATTCATTCGAGGGTGCTGGGCGTATCTATGGCCAAGGAGTGTCTTTCATGGATGTTTTCGACAGTGACGAGCTTACTGAAGCGAGGAAGAGTAATCTCTTCTACCCGTTTGCTAACCGATGCGAGTGGGAGGTCGGGCAGTGGCTTTTGGGCTCTGGCCTCAGTATGGCCGCCATTGACAAATTTTTGTCGCTTCGTATGGTAGGTCTCAGATATTCTTTTGAAGTTAACGACCTCATCCTTCTGAACAGATCCAGACGCTCTCCCTATCGTTTCAAACTGCCAAACAACTCAGAGGTCTTGCGGAGATGTTGCCCCCCGGACCTCAGTGGAAGTGCCAACGCATGAGGACGACTCACCCCACCAAGTCAAAGGTTCATCTCTATTATCGAGACCCGGTAGACTGCCTCGAAGCCTTGTTTTCGAATCCCCTTTTCCACGAAAAAATGGACTTCGTCCCCCGACGCGTTTGGACGACATCCGCTCGCATTGTTCGTAAATATTCCGAATGGATGACTGGCGATGCCGCATGGGAGTATCAGGTATGTTCTTCACTACTTCATCACAAACTTTTATTGAGATTTGTCGAGTCTCGGCTTCCCCAAGGGGCAACGTTACTAGGGACGATTCTTTCGTCCGACAAGACTAACATCTCAGCGATGACCGGTGACCGCGTAGCACATCCGTTACTCCTAGGTCTTGCAAATATCCGGATGAGCACACGATCTAAGTCATCCTCAAATTCATTCTGCCTTCTCGCCCTATTACCAGTTCCTAAATTCATTCATCACAAGAAGCGTATGTGTGGCGTCCTGGAGGACCGCCTGAACCATGAATGCCTAGATGTCATCTTGCAGCCTTTAAAGATAGCCGCACAAGTAGGAGTCATGATGTCCGATCCCGTGGGCAACTTACGATATTGTTTCCCTCCTCTCGCTGCTTATATCGTTGATACTCCTGAAGCACGCATGGTAGCTTGCGTACGCGACAAAACCTCGCCACTCACCACTGCTACTTACCTGGAATTTGGTAACGAGATGCCATCGCCACCGAGGACTGGTCGTCTGACCCTCTCGCAGCTCGCAAAGCTCGACACCGACCCCCTACTACTTGAAGAATATTTCAAAGCATGCGAGGAATACCGGCTTAACGGAGTCGCTGAACCGTTTTGGAGGGACTGGCCGCTTGCCTGTCCCTCTATTTTCTTAACTCCGGAGATGCTACATCACTGGCATAAACAATTCGGTGATCATGATCTTCACTGGGCCATCCACGTACTCACTCCGGCCGAAATCGACTTCCGAATGTCTGTTTTACAGCCCATTACTGGCTACCGCCACTTCAAGGAGGGCGTTTCGCGAATCAAGCAAGTAACAGGAACTGAACATCGTCACATCCAGCGATATTTCGTTGCAGTAATAGCCGGTGCGGCCCCGCCAAGGTTCGTGACAGCAATCCGAGCCTTGATGGATTTTCGGTACCTGGGGCAGGCTCCATGCTTGGATGAGCACTATCTTGCTCTGATGGATAATGCACTCTCCGAATTTCATACCAACAAAGATGCCATTATAGCTGCAGAGGCGCGGCGCGGCAAGAAGAAACCAATCACGCATTGGCAAATTCCGAAACTGGAATTAATGCAGAGCGTTACTTCTAACGTTCGGATGAATGGCCCTCCGATTCAGTGGAGTGCGGACACCACAGAACACGCACATATCATCGTCATCAAGGATCCCGCTAAAAGTACAAACAACAATAACTACGATGCACAAATTTGTCGACACCTCGATCGTGCCGAGAAATGCCGCCGCTTTGAGATCGCAACGGCTTTGCGATCGATGGAGGATGACTCAGCTGGTTCGGAGTCGGGCTATGTCGGTATAGATGGGGCCCGCAGACCGAAGAATTACTTCGTTACGGCCCGCCTACTCCAAAGGCAACTCGACGACTCGGATAATCACCCTTATCGAACCTTCATCACGGACAACACGGCGGTCCACCTCAATCACGATCCATCCCTTAACCGCATACTGGTTGACGAGGCGGCAGAGCGGTTCCGTATCCCGGACTTGCGTAACGCACTCAACGAATACCTCCGCCGCGCACATTCCAACCCAGACACCTACCACGCGATCGGAGGACAGCGTAGAATTCGCGATGGGGTATTGCCATTTGATCATCTTCAGGTATGGTACAAGTTGCGTGTACAACACTACTCTTACCATGATCCAACTACTCTTACCCCCGCTCAAACCATCAATGCGATTCCCCCCAATGACGTGTGGCCGGAGGGCCGCTTTGATGCTGTGGCTGTATGTACGGATGGCGACCAGAGCTGGCCAAAGAGTGGACTTCGAGGTATGTTGTATTAGTCCGTTGTCGCATACGCTCAGATAGCGCCACCAGGACATGTGGTAGCAGAAATCCGTCTCATCATGCGCCCCCTCAGCGGGCAGGGCACAATACCTGCCTGGAAGGACATGTATCTGATGTATGTCCGTCGCTTCGATCCTATCCCACAGCGAGAGGGTCTGCTTGAGACAGCAACCAAAATGCAAATTCTCAAACGGGCGACGAGAGCCGATGGGTCATTATTGGGAGAAGTCATTCCACTCAATCAGGTTCGCGCCCTTCTCAACATCGTTCCGAGGTTTGGTTTGAAGGCAGATGCGGGGCTAACAAAGGAGAATTCTATGAAGCGTAGCACCTCATTTTTTTTGAACAAGTACTTCACCAAAGATATTTACTACGCTCTCTTAGACTCAGATGACCTTGCTTGAATGTACAAGGTTTCTCGTGCTCAATATTGGTACTAAGGATGTGATCTTGCATGGGTACAACTGCTACTCATACCATCGCAGTAAGGCTGCGGCAAGGCGCGGGAGGATTTAGAAGCATGATCGGCAGCCTGACTGCTCGTCGGAGGTCGGAGTCACTGGTCCCGATTTGTTGCCCATACGGCGATGGCACGACGACGACATGTGCCATCACGCTTTCCATCCCCGTCCCACGGCGAGCTCTAGCGAGCGAACAATTGATGGGCCTGCCTGAGGCTGCCTCTGCTGGTATGCAGTCGCTGGGAAACCAGCGAACACCAGCTCTTGACTGCCTCATAAATGATCTGCTCAAACCCGTGACACCCGAACAACTCAACGGTGATGGTAACCCATCCAAGTACAACGAGCGAAGTATTCAAGAAGTATGTCCTCTCTTAACAAGTGCGACGGGGAATACTTTGATGAAACGAAAGCCCAGACACACTGTTGTTCGACTGAAACCAAGGTACGCTTCCTATGCCACCTTATCATTGCTTGACGGAACATGCCCATAGATCTGACGTTCAACAAGGACAATGAGGATCTGCAACGGGCAATGCAGAAGTCGATGGACATGATACCACAGGGCCATGTCCCAGCGAAGGCGGGTTCTCCTCTCCACTTGGACTTATGTTGATTGATGACCTGAACATGCTCGCCAGCCTTCAATCTTTGGACGGGGTCCCGTTATTTTTGACCCTTGATATGCCAGTGGGTATTCTCCCGAATTCCCTCGTCTCCCGCAACTTCCCCCCGACACCAACACCCATCCAGATCCCCAACAACTTCCTTGCTCAACACCGATGGCACTGGCACATGCGGTACATTAAAAGACCTTCAAGTTTTCGTGTTGCCTCTGTTGTCTTGACGTGAGTGTGAGTGCTGGCCTGTCACGTCTGCGACAATGCTCATCAAGCTCTGATTTTTGACCAGATGCTTGAACGCGTGTCCATTGCTGACGATGTCATGCGTGCGGTTTGGGAGATGATGACGCCAGACAATAGGGTGCGAGTTGGAAGTTGAGAAGGAACTGGCGTCTGTGAGGATGCTGGCGACGACGACAACATTGCGAGGTGCACGTCAACCTTTGACAAAGACGCCGTGACGCCGAATGTCGGTGTCTCCGAATCATCTTCGCAGTATCCAGACTCGGACGGCCCATGCCAGCCACAATTGTCGTAGTGCGTCACAGTTGGGCGCGCCCGGGCCGGGATCTGCGTCGACTTTGGGAATACTAGTCTCCTCGTGCGCCCGCAGCTGTTTGGCCTCATTCCCGCTCCCGACCATCACTTCCCCATCTGACTGTCCCTGATTGCTCCCCTTCAGACCTGCCACGGATCATGTCTTACGATACTTTGTCATGTTTCTGCCGCGCTTCGCGATTGACCCAGGCCCGCCGATGCTCCCATTGTTATTGGGCATACGGTGATGGCACGACGACGACATGTGTCATCACGCTTTCCATCCCCGTCCCACGGCGACACGACTGCGACCGGCCCTCGCCTTGTCTGTCCTTGCGCTCCCCATTTCTATACATCTCCCCCTCTCCCTTCCCCTCACCCCTCACCCCTCACCCATCCTCATCCCAAGACGCCAACACAACGATGGCGACGACGACGACGGTCGCCATCGCCATGTCTGCCTAGTCCCCATCCCCGGAGTCCCCGTCTCCCTGGCAGCGTGCAAAAGCGATTACACAACGCGCGCGATTGTGCGCGGTATGCAGTCGCTCCTGCACGCCGCCCTCGTGATCTTTTGAGTCACATACCTGCACCCGTGCCATACCCTAAACATGCTTGATCATGAGGATAGCCCAGCCTGCTTCTCCAAGGGAACGACGTGGAAAGTTCGGAACGGGTGTTATTGCTGTTTCGATGCGTTTTCGCGCGTGGACGTCAGGGTGGACGTGAAGATTCCCGGAGGCGTGCAGGCGTACGTGGTTGATTTGAATTTTGCGCGGGGAGCGGTGCGTCTTGTCCTCTACCTCTTTTTTTTTTGTCTCACACAATCATGCTACGCAGACACGAAGCGACGCCAGAGATTTGCAAGAGACGTACGTGTCTGCGCTGCTGCGAGCGATCTTGTATTCGGATGATCCGACGTACTGGTTGGACGCGTATCGCAAGTTGGATCCGATCACGTCGAGCGAGGGGGAGGTGAGGTTTTTGCAGGCCATCGACTCGGGCTTTGTTTATGAAGGGTGCGTTTTGATACACTCTCTTACTCTTGTCCACTCACGCGAGCGCGCATATAGGCTGGCAAGTAGGCTCGGATCCCGAGATCCAAGTCGCCACGGTCGTGTCGAACCACCTGACCGTGGGGGTGATGAAGTATTTCGGGGCGAGCGGGCGGTATCAGCAAGCTGCCAATCTATTCGCAAAGCTGGCGATCAGGGAACCTGGAGTAGCATCGTTGTTGGCCAAGAGCTATATCGGGATGAGTGCGTTGGCGTGTTCGTCAGTTGGTCAGTGTGCTGACCCCCAACAGACGAAGAAGTCAAGGCGGTTCAGATCATGTCGGCGGCGATCAAGCACACGCCGCATTCGTACACGCTTTTACACGTCCAGAGCGATTTTCTGCGCAAAAGGCAAGGCGGCGTGGGAGGCTGTCAATTATACCCCGAGAGAGTTTGTGATGTGGGAGAAGCTGACGGAGTTGTACATTGACGGCAAGGATTACGAGTCGGTGCGTCTGGGTTTCGGCGTTGTGTTTCGTTGCTGAACCGTTCCTCAAGGCGTTGCTCACGCTCAACTCGTGTCCGATGTTTATGTATAACGGCAAAGACGTGCATCGGCCGGTTCAGACGTCGCGCGTGCATTTGCCGTTTAAAAGGCAGATTGGGGATATTCTGCCCGAAAAGCAAAAGACAGAAGATGATGAGGTGTGTGTCTGCATTCTACTCCCGTCGCTTGCTCACTACCTATCTAGGCCGGATCATCCTGCCCTGCTCCGTCTCCCCGCTCCTGGTCTTCGAGGCACCTCCTTACGCGGCTCGTGTCCGACATTGGCTGGGACGAGCTGTTGAAGACTCGGAGTGCCGTGTTCGTGATGGAGGAAGAGTACCGGATGCAAAAGTCGCAAGCATATCTGCACAGCGCGACGGGGGAGGGTGGGTATGGCCTGCACGATCACCAGGAAGGAGATGATGGGGACGTGGGGGACGTGGTCATTCACGAGGATGGGACGGTTGTGAAGCGCGATGGCAAGGGCAAGGGGGCCGAAGGGCCGACGTTGAACACCACGCCTGGCGATGCGGACGACGACGCGTCCACGAAGGGTGTGCACAGCAGTTCGCAAGTGTCTGGGATGTCGGAGGGGCAAATGGGGTTGGGCGTGCCGGGGGGTATTCCGATCATCCGGGTATCGACCGAGTCGGAGATCGAGCAGGAGTTGGCTGGAAAAAGGTCTCAAGGGTGGAGGCGCACCTTCTGGAGCTGGTCCCTTCGGTGGCTTCCCTGGTTCTGGTGGCACCTTCACCTTCACCACCGGTCCTGGTGATGGTGGTGGATTCGCTCCCTCAGATCCACAGCGAATATTCGAGTATGTACGAGCGGCCCTTGTCTACACACATCCTAACTTGTTTTGCAGAGAAATATTCTCTAGCGGTGGTTTCATGGGCATGGGCGGCATGGGTGGAAGGCAACCAATGGGTTCCATGTTCGATGACGGTCCAGGTCCCTCCTTCAATCCAGGAGGCACGCCCCAGCGCCCCTCAGCTCAACAACGTTCAACATCTACACCAGCACCCCAACCTGCAGAGATCATCCGTCCCCTCAAACTTTCTTTAGAAGAGCTCTATTCAGGCTGTACCAAACACCTCAAGGTCAACAGAAGACTCTTGGATAACTCAACAGAGGAAAGGGTCCTCGAGATTCAGGTTCTTCCGGGTCGGAAGAGCGGTACAAAGGTTCGCTTCCCCCGCGCGGGCAACGAGCGACCAAACGGCGAGCCCCAAGACCTTGTCTTCGTCGTCGAAGAAAAACCTCATCCTGTCTTTACTCGCGAAGGTGATGACCTTGCATGTACCCTCAAGATACCCCTGGTCGAGGCATTGACAGGCAGTGACACCAAAAAAGTCCTCGAGTTGCTAGACGGTCGCAAACTGCAGGTCCCGTGGCCCATAGGGATAATAACTCCTAGACAGGAGACCAGAATCGGTGGCGAGGGCATGCCAATCCGAAAACAGGCTAGCTTGAAGAAGAAGGGGGATTTGGTCGTCCGTTGGCAACCTCAGTTCCCAGACCGTCTAACCCCATCACAGAAAGAGGGTATTCGGCGGATATTATCATGAACGTATTCAATCCCGAACCCTCTTGTATCTTTAATATTGCACTGTACTCCTAATGCCCACACGTGTGATTTGTGAAATGGCGGGCGTACGTCCCTCAATGAAGCATGGCACATGAAGAGTGTGGGGAAGAGTGTAGTCACCTCGGGCCGGACTATGTACGACCACTTGATAAATTGGTTTCTCCTTTGAAACAGTAGGTAGGAAAGGTGAAGTGGGGATAGATAAACGCGGTCACTTGATACGACGCGATGTGCAGATATGAAAGACACGAACCCGGAATCGTGTCCCGAATGATCCACGTTCCAAGACGTTCCTCGTTTAACCGGTTCTGGTCACCATCCCATTGACACTGCCAGATATTGGCGGAGAGCATCATAATGGTACGCGTTGTCGTTGACGGCCACTGGAGCAAACACGTCCATCTTGACATAGTTGCCACTTCCAAAGCGACCTCTCAGGTCGTCAACCGCCATGCTGTATGGTTTCATACATACTCAAGG
>JBBPPB010000113.1:0-21497 GCA_038091755.1 Leccinum pallidistipes | reverse complement strand
ATGAAGTACATAGAGTATTTCGGGAATGGTTTCCGTTTGGTAGACGGGGAGTGGTCGGCTAATGATTAGAGAAATGGCGCGTTTGAATCGATATTTCG
Organism: Leccinum pallidistipes; assembly: GCA_038091755.1. Classification (NCBI taxonomy): domain Eukaryota; kingdom Fungi; phylum Basidiomycota; class Agaricomycetes; order Boletales; family Boletaceae; genus Leccinum; species Leccinum pallidistipes. Next base: position 21,399 of record JBBPPB010000113.1, on the reverse strand, counting down.
ACTGCTTACGGTGGTTTGCGTATGTTTACCGATTTACCCACGTTGCACCAGTTGTCTTCCGCATGGCCCCATGGATCTTCTATCCTTCAAATATTCTAAATTTTGAGTTATAGAAAAAGTCCTGGACGTAATCCATCGTCAAAACCGCAATAAAGTTCGTCATTTCGTTGGGGTGATGCTGTAGATCCTGTAGCCTACCTGTCTGAAATCGACACGTGTGCTGTTCCACAAGTCAAGGTGATGGCCTTTCTCGAATTTTGTATTGCGCGGATCCACTGGCAGTGTATTCGAATTTCAAGTTGCTGTGTGAGTCCTCAATTGTACACCCTCAGCATCTACACACTTGACCAAGTTACACACGAATCCTACTCTACCTTCTAGCCGTGCTTCCAGGTTGAAAAGGCGATTTCTCGATGTTCTTTCTGCGTCGGTCAAACTTGATTCTGGTGGCGTCATTCTTTCCTGAAGGGACTTTGCTCTCAGAATGACCCAATGGTATGCTTGCCATTGCTTGGATACAATCATCCAAAGTACTCAGTCTCTCTTCGGTCCAGTTCATGAATGGACTGGGTTCCAATGTCATGGGCTATCTTCTGAGCCTGAGGGCTTCCAACGTGGGTGACACCCTGGATAATTTGTTGTTCCACCTTGTGGAGCCACCCATTTTCTGGGGTGTCTTCGTTCGAGCGTTCCAACAGGACACGCTGAACGAAAATGCTCTACTGGTCTTCGCTAGAGTACTTTCGCGGCTCTTGGCTCTGCAAGACCGGGACACCAATCCTTACCGAGAAGTTGCAGTTCGACCATCCATCCAAAACAGTCTCATCACGCCATCCAAACATGAAATCAGAGAGATGGGATATTTAATGAAACACATACTCTCCAATGTCGATCTCTTAACAGTGTACGACGCTTTGAATGGCCCTGGTGGGCGTCACGATAATGACTTTGCCGACTTCCGCGAAATCTCTATCCTTCCAACAGCCGATGAAATCTTGTATCGAAAGAATAACCGTATCACACATTGCCAATGTACTGACTTCAAACCCATCGGTCAACCTGGGTAGTTTGTTGGATCTCCCCACGCCCATCTGTCTGGACAAGGCTCAGGCGAAATGTCTGGTTTCAGCGCTCCACCGCCGCGTCTCGTTGATACAAGGACCGCCAGGTGAGCATCGCTACTTGCATCACTGCCTTTTTCTTGACGTTGTCTAACTGTTCCCGGAAGGAACTGGCAAGTCGTTCATGGGTGCCATCCTCGCCAAAATAATACACGACGAAACTGATCAAACCATTCTCGTCGTCTGCCACACCAACCACGCTCTGGACCAATTCCTCTGCGATCTCCTCAGATACGGTATACCTGCCGATTCCATCGTGCGTCTTGGCGGTCGTGCAAACAAATCGACGGAACATCTTGCGCTGCATAACCAACCACGCTCAAGGTTTTGGACCGACTGGGACAGGATCGACAACTTCAAAGCCCTCTCTTCACACCAGGAAGGCAAACTTCGTCGTCAGTTTGACGCTCTGTTAGACGTGCGAGGCGGTAGGAGCATCATGTCCCATCTGAAACTCGAACATCCCGAATTCTTCGAAGCGTTCCGCGTTCCGTTGGGGTCGGAGATGAAGACGGAGATGGTGGCAGAGGACCGCATGGTGCGTGTGGGACGGAACGGACATGTCATCGACAAGAGCTACCTCTTTTCCCGGTGGACACGGGGTCTGAACTCTGGCGTGCTGAGCGACGAGCCGCACATCCGAGCTCCGGCATCGGTTCGGATTTGGGACATGGCGCGCTCTGCCCGCCAACAGTTGTTGGACGGGTGGCGCGGAAGCTCGTTGAAGAACACTTGGATTCGATGTGCGGCGCCGGCACGCGGTACGACGAGTTTCAAGACGCCATACAAAGGGTGTTTGCACAGTCGACGGTGCGGACTTTGCGCCAGAAGAGGATCATCGCGTGCACAACCACGGGAGCGGCTATCTATGCTAAAGCGCTCGATCAGACAGGACTGGAGGTGCTACTCGTGGAAGAAGCCGGCGAGATTCTCGAGAGCCATTTCTTGACTGCGTTGTCGTCAAACGTCAACCAGATGATCCTCATCGGTGACCACAAGTACGTCTCCTTTACGATACGGTCGTCATTGGCGTTCGTTTACGACTGATGATTAATCGTATGTTAGACAATTGCGTCCCAAAGTGAACAACTACCAACTGACTGTCGAAAAAGAGGAAGGGTTTGATCTGAATCGGTCGCTTTTCGAGCGTCTCATCCTCAAGGGACACCCACATGAAACCCTGTCGACGCAACACCGGATGCGGCCCGAGATCTCCGCCTTTGTTTCGCGAACTGACTTACCCTGAACTCGTCGACGCTTCCTTGACCCGCTCACGATCCGACATCAGAGGCCTGCGATCGAACGTTTCTCGGACGTCTCCGTCGACTGGGACTGCAAAAAAGGTGCGAGGAAACTGAGGGAGAGAATCGGAGATGGTTTCCGAGGGGTAAGTGGGCGTGAGGGAGAATGAGACCAGCTGTATGCGAGAGGTGGAGGGGAGAAAAAATCTATTGGAAAGATGAGAAGAGGCAGAGAACCACGAGCGACTCTGCCAGGAGCCCTTGAAAGACTGTAATGGCATCGGGTGGAAAAACAGAAGCGTGGCGACTCGTCGATTACTCAGTGAGAGGATACTATCGCAATGGCTCGTGTTTCTCGAAGGGGTTGGTGATCCTAGTCAGACTATTTACACTGTCCCATTGTGTGGCTTCGCAGATTGCAGGTTCTGATCCAGCACTGAATTACAGAAGGAAGGTACTTAGACCTTCGTTACTCTCCGCAGTACAACCTTCCATATTCTTCATCACATACAGTCTCCCCGTCATCCTCCAACCATGTATATCGCACTTTGGTGCGGGCGGCCCGTATTGTCTACTCCAGTCTCATTCAGCACAATGGAGGTTGCTGCTGAGTACTAGTACTAGATCAGTAAACTAATCATCGAGTTCACGGCAAACACCGATATTAATAAGATGCCGTTTCGATCCCCGCTGAAATTAGAATGCGGTCGTCCGTTTCCCCATGTCGAGTCTGGCATGTGAATATGACACACATGAAACTGCTGGAATCATTGACACCATCGCAACGACCCTCGCAAAACCAAGTATATCTATGAAACTGATCCTATCCCATCCAGCATTTGACCCATGTGGCATGTCTTGCCCGAATGATCCGGGCTAATCTCCTGGAAAGGTCAGTATTACACATCCGTAACGGTTCTGGCTCAGTTGTTCAATGTACTTCTTTAGAGTTGATCCTCGTACATGTTTTCAGGCTTGAACTTGTTTCTGAAACCACAACGCCATACTTGGGATCAAAATTTTCGCCCATGCCACTTCATCCCTGAACGACGGTGGCTGAGGGTCGCCATCGAGCACTCGGCAGTGTCGGCACAGAAGTTTTCGGCGGTCTGGTACTCACTGCATACTTTGCGGTGATAGAGACATGAATGCTTGGCTTGTTGCGGCAGCAATGGGAAAACTCTGACGTTGTCTGCTATTCGTTAGGCCCCAATTGACTTTCGGTATGGCTGTCAAGTAAGGTATGCGTGCATCGCTGACTGCGACTCGGACCAACTAAGCTGATCGAGGTGAGTGGAAAACCCACTTCAGTATTTTCTGTGCTATATCTGAAGACAGTTGTGACGCATAAGCAATCCTATTACTAGGCAGTGATCGCATGTGCGACTCACCCAAATGGAAGTTTCAAACAGGTTGCTCAGATCACAAGATTCCGCCACACGTACTTGATTTTTTTTGTGATGACTTGATGGTAAGTGGTGTGTCGACAACTAGAAACATCCTTCCCCCTGCTCCCGAGACGGAACAAGTATGACCCATTCGTCCGCCTTCGGCACATGGATCCGTTTACTATAAGTACTTCCATTGCGACATTTTGACACTCTTGTCTGAGCATATGCATGAGGCCTTGTCACGCCTATCCGCGACTCTGCGTGATGATATCTTGTTGTCCACCAGATTACCATTTACATTCGACTTGGGCATGCTCTTTACAGTCGTTTGGCATCCTAAGCACCCAAAAACAATCTGACGTTTCGACGGTGATTCTATTTCAAGTTATGGTCCTGTTTCTGACAGTCGCTCTTTGAACTACTCCAACTGCCAGTGGAATGCAGTGGTAACGATCTTTTTTTTGCTGATCGTGGGCTATATTCACCTATTGTTCCCTTGCATTCTGAGGACACCGCACCGGTGGGCGAGGAGCTTCAGATATAACGGCACTAATAACTTGTACATAGCACTTTGAGATGCGCGAGCGCCGAGCGGACAAAAGTGTGGGAACGAGTCGCTGTCGGCGTCAGCCGATTCAAGTAGTATCCGAGTTACCCGACGTCGACGGACCCACTGGCAACTTAGTGGAAAGCTCCATGGATCGTAGCAGAGAATGGAGATACCTCACCAACTACGTATTGATCACCAACATGTTTCATCTATTCTGTGGTGCAAGATCCCTAAGGGGCTCGGACCAGGTACCAGAACCAAGCATTCGCTGGAGGTAGTGTCTTTGCCTCGAAGGAGAGCCTGCCAGCCTGCACACACACTGTGACTAATAGTATCCACATGATACTTACTACTATCGTCTCTCGATGGCTCCATGATCTGTTGGAATCGCCCGATATGCCATGGCAGTGTCTATATGCGTCGGGGCTACTCAGGCGCAGCATGCCAAGGCTTTTGCTGCGTTTCGAACTTTCGATCGAAGAACCGGTGCTGCGGTGCATCATGGCATCATCATGTTCGCACCTCGAGGTGGAGTTGTTTTAAATTTGTAGGTACAGGCAGTTTAACTCAATCAATCCGTAGCCAAGGTGGCGGCAGATTCGGAATAATAGCATCCCCGGATCTTGGATCACGTCTGGAACAACATTGTCTCCTCCAGATCTTTCTGAAGGACGCAATCACATCCAGAGCTTGCAAACACCAGTTGTGCGCAGCACTGCAACTTGCAAGTCAAATGGAGGTATGACCTCCGCACAAGCCGGTCTGATCAGTAATCAAGATTTTCGATCCTCGTGGAACTACAATCTTATCTCGGGCGATAATTGAATGCTATCCAGGGGGAGAAAATCGCGCACCGAGATAGACACAGCGGTGATTACATTCCGGCAACCAGCTATCCGACCGTGACGGAACCATTTCATTAACGGCAAGAGTCTTCGCCCGCACTGGGCCGCACAATCCATGTTTGTAACGGAGCTCTCCGAAGGATAATACATGTCGGACCTGTGACATCGAGAATAATTCGAGCAACGCCACTGATATTCAAATCAAGATACGTTGAGACCTCTAGGACCCACATCGGACTCGTTCGATGAACAGTTGGTAGTCGTGTTGCCATCGAGGGTTTGCCTTTGATGGCAACTAGGACCTTTGTCGTCGTGCGATTGGCATATATACATTATCTCAGGTGCTTTGCCGGCCTCAGTGCGATATTGAAAACAGCCTTCATCCATTTCCGGTGGTCCATTGGAAGCTTGGTTATTCGACTACGGATGGTCTCGTTTTACGTTATGGCGCTGACAACGATGATGGGCCTCTGAAACGACGACCTAAAATTCTATAAGGCTGTGGATACGGCATGCAAAATAAGAAAATTGAGCATGGAAGAACTACTCGGTCTCTTGAATCTCGGTATTAGTCCTGCTGTTTGAGCGGCGCGATGACCAAGGGTAGTGATGTCAACGAGTCTCCATGCGGAGGAGACACTGGGCCCAGAGGAGTAACTTGACAGGTAAGTCGGTTTTCAAACAATTTGTTTGCTTACATTTGGATGAATTTTTTTATATTCAATGAGGGGCATTCATCAAACGCCCTGCTGTGGGTACAATCACACGTTGCGGGATTCATACTGATTTGACTCGGAAGGCCCAAGCAACTTGGGGCGTGGATGGTTCCCAAGTGAATGCAGGGTTGCTTGGACAGATATGGGATGCAGGCAGCCCGATATAAATCCACTGATGCCAAGCGCGCTTAGTCAGCTCAGCCCTTAGCGCCTTTAGTACTACTACTAGGTACGGTTACAGTCATCCTTACCGACACAGCTCCATGCGTATCATCAAGCTGCATTTTCCAATGATCGGACCGTCACATCAAGGAGTCGCCGGCGGTTATGTCCGAGTTCGACCATCTGAGGACCGTCGATTGTGGATCTGCAGGGGCTTGTATGATCACCGCCGGCATGCCTTTCCTGTCACGCCCACAAGTTGCTGCAGGCTGTCTTAATATTGCCCCTGCCAGCCCCTCCTTGATTGTCACTACCACATCATGTCATCCTCTGAGTCGCCTCCACCTCCATCATCCATTGATACGTTTCCAATGCCAGCGTGGCTGACCTTGATCTCCTTCATCGTCCTCGTCGGCGTATTCCAATGGGGCTCGGTACTGCATTCCAAAATGCTCGGGCAACATCAACAGTGTAAAGAGGTCGACGAAGAGTCGACACCCTCCGCAACGTGTGCCCGCCGCCCGCCACTGGCACGCCACACTGACAGCAATGGCGGATGGTCACTCGCCCGCTTGCCACTTGCCGCAGTCAACGTCTTCCGCGTCGTTGCCTTCCGTTGGACGCTCGAGCTGGGCTCGTATGATCTGACTGTGGCCGAGCTCGTCCTCACGTTCGGATACATCGCCTTCCTCCTCGCTTGGACTTTTACCGGCAGTAAGTTCACGATCTTAATGTTCTCCTACCTTTGGTTTTCATGAGGTTATTCGTTTTCTTATTCATTCCTTGCACGTAGATCAAGGGTCCTTTGGGTCGGAACTCTATTTGACCAGCTGGTCTGACCGCGCGGGCTTGCTCGCTGCGAGCCAGTTCCCGCTCGTCACCGCCCTCGGGACCAAGAACAATGTCGTATCACGTGGGTGGAAACTCTTCGCTTTAAAATATACACAGCGCTTAGCTCCTCTCGGGTGCAGTCGTCACTGGCGTCAGTTTTGACAAGGTCTCAGTTTTGCGTTAGCATCGTTGATATATCAACTGACACACCCATAGTTGAATTACATTCACCGAGTCGCAGCCAGGTCATGTTTTGGACTGCTGTTGATGCATGCAGGCGCCAAGATATCCTTGATACAAGGGTAATGTTGATCGTGCAGTCGCTGAAGAAAGGTGTTTCTGACTGACTCCCTAGCTTCTCGGACTCGTATTATAAATCCACATGGATCCGCCTTGGTTTGACGGCGCTCACGGCGCTTGCCATCCTGTTCATCGTGTCTCTACGTTTCATTCGCAGCAGGGTCTATGAGGTTTTCTTTTACATCCATTTTATCATGGTGTTGTAAGTGAAATTCATCGCCGAATCACCATTGCTGTCTCACGTTCGTTAGGATCTTCCTAATAGGAGCGTACTATCATACCAAGGAAACCGAGTAAGCAACATCACCTGCTTCACCATCCGACGTTGACGAACACAAATCAGTTATTCATACTGGATATGGCCATCATTCATGTTCTGGGCCCTCGATCGTTTCTTGCGTCTCACTCGAGTCGTGGTGTTCAACTTCCTCGGTCGACGAAGGATGCAAGATGCAACCACAGAACTGCTGTCGGACGACCTGGTCCGGGTGACCGTGCGTCGACCGCATTTCCAGTGGTCGCCGGGCCAGGCTGCGTATCTCACCATGCCCTCTGTTTCAACGTTTCCGCTCGAGGCCCATCCATTTTCAATCTGCAGCATTGACTCTGAGCTATTCCAACCTGGCGCGAGCGAAAGTGACCTCAGATCACGCTCCGAAGCTGAAAAATGGAAGGAGATTGTCTTCCTCATCAACGTACGAGGTGGGTTCACGAAGCGGCTGGGGCAGGTCGCGACACGGAACGAGAGCGTCAAAGTGTTCATTGAGGGCCCGTACGGATCTTCGCCTGACGTGGTGGCGTACGATACGTCGATATTTGTTGCCGGTGAGTTGCTGCTTTCTTTGCGACGAAGTAGGAGCAAAAGGAACTGAGTCATCCCGTGCTTGCAGGAGGGACAGGTGTCACTTGCACGTTGCCGCTCTTTTTGAGCGTGATCCAGTGAGTCTGTTTGGGCAAGGTCTTTCTTTGGATTCGGTGCCTAATATGACTCTTCAGAGCAGCGCGAAAGAGGGTTGGTCGGTGTCGCAGAGTGGTGTTTATTTGGGCAATTCGTGACGCGGGTGAGTATCTTCGTGATTGTGTCGAGCTGCGCGCGCTGACGGTTCGGTCCCTCCTCAGCTCAAGTCCAGTGGATCTCGGAGGCACTTTCGAGAGCGAGCGCACTTACACCGACTTGGTTGGATGTGTCCGTCCGGATCTTTGTTACCCGGGGTGGTGTCGGAGCAGGAGCAGGAACCGTAGCAGTTCCATTTAGCATGGCTGGGGTTGGCTTAGGTTTGTCCGAATCTGCTCTGGCTCCGGACCAGTCGCCGGACAAGGATGGCTCGACGTTCGAGTCATTCGCACCGCCATCAGTGCGGATGGAGAATGGGCGGCCGGATATAAAGGCGATTTTGAGGGGGGAGGTGAGCACGGCAACGGGGAGGCTGTCTGTTACAGGTGGGTACCTGGATTCTGGTTCCTTCTAAAGAGCATTGGCTTACCTCTCGGCGCACGTCATAGTATGCGGACCGCAGAGTTTGACGAGGTCTGTGCGGCATGGGCTGAGATTCCCTGTGTCAGAATGGGGCAGCGTAATGAGCGGGGGGCCGAGCGTGACGTTGCACGTCGAGACGTTTGGGTATGCATAGAGTTACCCCAATTTCATAGAAAGGGCGGGCGCACACCGTCCGACCTTGCATTGACTGCAAGAAGCCCGCTTTTGGACGTTTCTCTTTCTTTCATTTTTTCTTCACGTCTGATTTAGGTATGGGATCGACGTAATACCTTCGGAGATGCAGTTTGTACGAGACGGTATTTGAGAATGTGTTTTGTGGACTATCATTGTAAGCTACTGCATGCGACGATATATCGATGAATGTCAATATACAAACATAGATGCTGACGACACTTGCAACAGCTGCGTTCTACTTGACGGACTGAGAAGTGGTAGCAATCATTATGTTCTCTGCGCACACAACCACAACATGCTACTCCGAAGCACAATAGTATTTGTACCGTTCACTCATATCGTCATCGTACACATCGACATGTAATAAGACAGTCTGACACGCGATCTTTTCTCCTCGACTACTCAGTTATCAGTTACAGGACGTACTTGCATAGTAATCATGGGCCATCCAGGTGTGCACAGGAAGAACTGTCAAGTATGTACCGTAGGCGACTCTCACTGACTTACGGCCCGGGAAAGTTGGGAACCGGAAGACCAACAGGGTCAACTCTTCTTCCTATGTCCTCTATACGTTCGCTTCCTGTGCTGAAACTTACACGAAGCGCCCTCACTGGATCGGGGGTACCGGTCATCCGACTTCGCCGTGGTAACCTAGCTGGCCTGTGTGTGAGCTTATGTTGACAAGACCATCGGATTGATCGATCGAATGAGAGGTTGAAAATAACTTTGGGAAATGATTGCGCTGAACCGTTTAAGCTTGAAGCTTCAATGTATAATGCTTGCACCCGCTTGTAACAACTTGAAAGTCAGCATATTGCCCCCGACTACCAACTATCGCTATGGTGGTATCTGCACGAAGCGCCACGCATCTGTCAGAACCTCAGACTCAGAGAGTTGTGACGTCGATCAACCAATAAGAAAAGGTGAAATAGAAATAGCAAGATATATGTACTAATGTACTAGGAATGGTGACCGGTCGACTCCCGCGTGTCGTGGCTCGCTAGACGGAAAAAAAATATCATCTTGGGGTGAGCACTGACCGTTATTTGCAAGTCTTGTACTGTAAGTATGAAACAGCCTCAGGAGAGCAGCAAGTTGCCCTGGTGAAAGTGGAAAAACTGATACAAATTTAGTGTACACTGCCGGCGCATTCAACTTTCAATTTCCACACGACTAAACGTCCCAAGCGGGGCGACCCAGAGCATAAAAGAAAGGGGGGAGAGGAGGGACGGGGGGAGGGGTGCAAGACCGAACTAAATCATAATGGCATGTCAAATCAAAGAGCTTCCGCAATGTAACAATAGTCAAAGTCGTCGTCGTCGTCCGAGTCCGTCGGAGGCTCAGGCTCCGAATTATAGACCTGGACCGTTTCGTCTCCGACCTCCTTGCTGTCAGCCTGCCTACCGCACCCTCCACACGCGGCCTTCAGCATACACCCACATCTCTGCCAACGGGCAGCGGTCCAGGTCCGTTCCTGCTTCCGAACTAACGCAAACTGACGCACCAACCTCCCCACCTCCTTCCATCTCTTCTGATACTTGTCCTTCCCATCCCTCCCACTCAACAATGGCGTGTTCCACGAGACTATTTGTTCAACGTTGGGCGCAACTGCAGACAGGAACGCCGCGACGAGGGCCGGCCGCGTGATTTTCGAATCGGCCAGCCACAGCGACTCCAAACAGGTGTTCCGCACCCCGCCACCAGGCAGCCGCTCCGTCGTCTCCATGTCGACTGGCAACACCGTCGCGTCGACGACGACGCCCAAAAGCGCGAGGTTCGCACAGTTGCGCAGAAGCGGCACCAATCCTGGGAGCGTAACTTTGGATGGGATCTCCCATCCGCATTCACGGATGGAGAGGTCCAACGTTTCGAGCAGTGGCCAGGCCATGGAAATTTCATTGATAGCGGCGTTATCGAGGTCGAACGTGCATAGGGTTTCCAATTTCAAAGACGTGAGGCGTTTAAGCCGAAACAGGGGGCGAAGAGTGGCGATATCGATGATGTGTTTGTCGTCGTAGTCCCTCCAGACCTGCATCTCGGAGATGTCGATCACCGATAAATTGTGGTATGCAGGATTGCAGGCCCATTCCGTGAAAATGGCATTATAATCAGAAGCACAAGTTTCGTCGTCGATGTTGAGATTGATTGTATCAACTGACGTGGACTGAATGAATTTCAGGAAACGGAGAGAGTGTGACATGCTAGGCGAGGACAACAAAACTTCTTGAAGAACGGGGAATCTGACGGGGCCGGATACGGACTCGATGTGATCAAGGGAGATTAAACGCAGGTCCATACGGAGGATCCTCAGGTTTGTTAATTGAGAGAGGTGTAAGACGCTTTCGTCCGGTAGCTCCGCGCAACGCAAAGTTTGGAGCTCCGGGAGGTGACAGAGGACATTTGAGAACGTTTCGAGGGCCCGATCGCCCCTTTGGAACACGAAGTGGCGGAAAGCCATGATCTGCTTGATACGTGGGCATCGGTCGGGCAACAAGGGTAGGATGCTGAAGGTGAGGGGGTTTGACATCAAATTATCGATATCGACATGAACCACCGTCGGTCGGAGAAGATGCATCAGGAATGGAATGGCCTCCTTCCGGGATTCCCCGCATCGGAAATGTAACAATCTCGGGAACATGACCACGGGAGACGGTGGGCACGCGAGCGCCTCGTAAACGCCCACGTCGGTGGTGTCAAGACATTGCCGATCAAATTCTAGGCTTCGTACACGGTGGGCATAACGGAGAAAAATATCCCAGTCTGACGTCTGAATTGCACGTCTGAAAGACTGAAAACGTCTTTAAGTGTCAGATTGCACACTGTGTGATTCGCTTTGATGCTTACCAGCTGCTTCCCGCTGACCACCCATAGATCATCCGGCATACACTTGATGAGCCATAGCAGGTCATTAATCTCGTAGTAGAGCACATTGAGAGCAGGCTCGAGGAAGTAGCGACAGGTCCTTGCAAGCCTCGCAAGGGTGCGACGGTCACGGAACTCTCGTGACTTGGGTTCAGGCTTCAAAATAATAAATGCATGCTGAAAAATTATCGTCAAGATTTCGTCGATCGTGAGGCATCTATGCATGAGGAGTGAAAAACTGAGAACTGCCACCACTAAAAAATGCCTGGTCGTTAGTATCCGCTGGCAAGAGAGAAAAATTATATAAAATAGAAGAACAGAGGGAAACATGCAAGGGAATAACGGAATACGCACATCATACACGCGGAAAATAGAAACCGAACACCGACCAACCGACAAGCCGTCTCTTAAATACGGCTTTTCGAGCGGAGTCGTTGAACGTGAAATTCAGTTGGCTTTGACTGGCAGGGGTGAGCGCTTCTAACAGTTGAACCTATAAATTCATTACACCGTTGAGACTCACGGCTGTGTATGTCTGGGTAAACAATGCGGCTGGCTTTGATGCGGCGATGAGCGTATTATGAACTTCATGGCTGGTGCCTGAATGTGGCCGGTGGCGGCCTCAGGCTGCCAGCCGTTCTCAGCCGCAACAGGGACACGTCTGTGAAACTGCCTGAATCACACATGGCAGGGGCGCACAGCTTAAATATCTCCGTTCCTGTCGTTCTAGAGACCATCAGGCTCTCATATTACATACATATAGATGCCCGTAACTGGTCGTCGTCGTCGTCAGAGCCATGTTGCTAATCTCATCATGGGCTCAGTTTAGTAGTTTCATTGACAATGTCCTTAAATATTGCCCTGGGCGTCTTTTTGGTACCATGCCATGACCATGATGAGTCAATATTAGACATCCCAGCCAACACGCACCCCGCCGCATCACGACCTGAGCGTTCCTTCCTCCGAATGGCATGCCGATGCCACGTTCTACCATGTGCCTATACATGCATGCGATGGCGGTTCCGCGCTTTACTTAAGCCTTGTTGAAACTGTTCGCTCCCGGCGCCGGGAGCGAATGAGTGAGACAGCACTGATCTGGCAGAATAGTTTGAAGAGAACTTACATAAAGAAAAGGTCCGATGGCAGATCACGGTATGATTTGAACTTCGAAACAAGCGCCTTAAATCTGAGCAGGAATCCAGTCATAACTTATCACGCCAACTGGCAGCATGCGGTCATTTGGCCGAAAGAGCGGAAATGAAAGTTGGCGAAATCAGTGGCTCTCCTGGGCCAAAGTTGGTGAAGTCATTCTCGGACCGCGGTGGAGCAGTTCGCTTACGTTCCAGTCGGTCTCCCTTTGTATTCACTGAGATGATCCCTGTACCACTGCCTCAAAACTAGGCGCTACTTGCTGAATGTAGCAACCTCTTGGATGGCTTTTTCATATCAGTGAAACGAAACTTAGCGCCATGCATTACACCTTTTGTAGGAACCAGCCTCTTTGATTAGTGTTACATACCTCGGCATGCCGAATTAGGCAAAGTCTTGTTGGAGCCTGAGTGTATGCCCGCAAGGATATCTTGAATCTTTGACGCGCACAAAAGCCCATCCATCTGGTGAGCAGGAGAAAGTGGCACAACATGGCAAGTAATGATGATGAGATGAGGAGGTCGATATTGGGTGACAGACCGTTACTGGATGACAGAATGCTGAGAACCTTGGAGGCGAACAATGGCTGTATTGAATCATATTTCTGACCGGAATCGGCTATGAAGATTGGGAGAACGAGGGGGACTCAAGCTCAGCCGCATCGGCCCGGGGAGCACAGATTTGGACATTGTAAGTTTGCCGGATCGATCTGGCGTTGGCAGTATGTGTCACCGCAGATATAATGGCGCAGACTGGACGAGAAAACAGGTGATTGACTCCGTGATGGACCAGGATATAGAACGGGCAAAGAAATTGAATGCGAGAAAATGGACCTACCTTTCTCGGCATTCCCCGAGCGGAACCACCACGGAACTAGACACCAGTCCCGGCTCTTGAGCGAAACACATGATTAATCTGGGAAATTGTAGACAGCAATTCTCCCCTGCGAAACGAGCAGCAAAACATTAGTACACCACTATAGCAACGACAATTGCGATATACGTCCGTAAGTACCCTCATCTCCTCCGAGTTCAGACGATCCCATCCTCGTAAAAATGGTATAAGTGGTCAGCGAGTTCAGACCCAACGTTGTGAAGGAACTGGTGGTCCGTGTGGGGCCTGAGTCAAGAAGTGGTAAAATCATCGTCGTCGTCTTTGGACAAAGTCTCCGATCCTGAAGAGACTGATTCACTGCGTTTTGTCGGGAATTTACGAAATGAGGTAACAAGGCTCATGCATCATGCATCATGATCGAGCCTGAAATTCAGATAGAGCGGTTTTGCACTCCTTAAACCTCTAGTACTTGGCGAGTTTGAAAAGGTCCATGACACATCCAGTTTACGCTGTTACACAGGACTAAAGCAGCTCTTGGTATTTAGCCACTCTCTAGTCATGTTATTGATCCACTTATGAAGCATCAAGATAGGGTATAGAGGTCTCGAGAAAGTTGTTCCAAGGGTGCCTTCGAGGCATGGAGGAACTGCACCAGCCCTGGAAGGCTGGAACCGGGCCGTGGCCAACCCTCCAATGTTTTTATCGTGAACTCCGACCAAATAGATCAAACTCATAAATATGGAGTGTATCGGGAACATTCGCGATGATTCAAGCGAGGTCCGCAAACCCGACCCGTACAGTATCGTAATCGAAGACACTGTATACGCCCTGCAAGAAAGTGCTCCCAATGCTCCAAAATTCTAGGCCATGTAGTCAGAACGGGTCCATCCAGTGCCGGGTTGAATCAGGAAGCGATAAGCACTGAAATCTCACCGATAGGCGAGCGCCGAGCGATAATACCGCTGAAACAATAGTGAGAACCTTCTTGAATTGGATTGAGTCTGAGAGTATCAGAAGGGATTTCAAACGTCCTGCCACTGAAGGTGAAGCCCAGTGTTGGGAAAGAGTTGCACGGTACTGCAGGCTGTCGATTAAAAAAAAGGTATGTACCGGAGGTAATCGGAACTCACGGTAATAATAACCAAAGCCTTCATGTTCCATCAGGGTACCGCCAAGGCGATCGTACAAGTTTGAAACACGTTCCCAGTCTCCGTAGATGTAGTTTGCACCAGTGTCGATAATAACAGGTACATTTTCAACGATTTTATAACCACTAACTGGAGCACGAACTTGAACATCATCCATAGACACATGCCAGAATCCCTACGTAGATGCCAATGTCAGCGACACTGTCCACTGACTCCACTCCAATCTGCCGTTTTAACTCACAGGATTTGTTACGTGTGTGTAAGTTATGTCACCCCTGTACAGCAAGGAGTTTGTTCCGCCGACCCACATCTCGGCCCCAGACGAGGAAAGTTTAAGGGAGAATACCCGATTAAATTTCCTATTTTGTTGGATGGTTTCAAACAGCGGAGGAGCATCAAGGATCGAGATGGAAGGGAAGGCCAATCCCACTACACCGCCTACAGGGTATTGAACCATCTGTGGAATCGAAGTGGAGTGCCATGTTGCAGAACCAAAGGTCTGACGGGGTGCCTAGCTTGGGGTCAGACATCAATGGTCATGCTCATAAGCGATAGAAAACATACAGTGTATCTACCAATGGTTATGCGATCAGAAAATTGAAAACCTTTGACTGCGAAGGATCCATCTGATTTTGAGAGCTGAAATGGCTGATTCAGTCTCATGGCAGATTTGGATAAGACGGGATTCCAGAGGTCGATCCCAAGCGCGGAAAGTTCAGGAAAGCCGCTTTGCACCACCCACGTATCGCTGCGTCTACTTGAACAAAAAAGGTTGTGTGAAGTCAAATAAAGTACCTACGCTGCACCAGTGTCGATTGCGACTGTAACATAGATAAGGGTAAACACATACACGAACTTGAATAATACAAGTGAATTTACCCTGCAAGGTCTGGGGAGGATTGCCAATAGAAATCTGGCCGATCCAACCACCATATTCATAAGTTATCAGCGGAACTCTACTAGTGCCAGCTCGGGTTCCGAGTTCGGAGTCGCTCCGTTTCACGGCGAAAGGATGCATTGTCCCAGTGTTCATCTCGTAATTGTCTAGGCCACCAAGGATCTTCCTAAAAAGAGCCTGAGCACATCGGATATCACAAACGGTTCATTCCACGTACTCCCTGACTGATATACCATGAGAGGTGATTGAGTCGAGGTCAATGCTTTCGTTTTTCGGAAAAGATGGGTTTCGGGCGAGTGGTATGGCTATGCCATCCGGCTCCCGCTTTATTACGGGTTTTGCAGTAGCCAGAGAAACCAGTCTGCTGGTGACTGCAAATATGATTATGGTGATGATTCGCATTCTAGTAGAGGAGTTACGTAAAGGGTTTGCGGTGAAACTTCCACCCACAGACCTTTATATAGTAGTAATATGCGACACCAACAGCAACAATACCCATTGGCACGGCAATCAGCGATCGAAATAAATGATGCTTGAATGATACGGCCAGGTGTTTTATTCTCTTTAGCTATGTACATCCTCCATATGCTCGTGTCTGCGTTGTGCTGTGGTCTGATGTAGTAGCACCAGCATCAGTATCAGTAGACGGTCCCTATCGCTTGTCCCCATCGCGAGCAGCGTGACTGGCACCACGCCCAGGCTGCCCAGCCCATGAGGTACCAGCCCTACAAAATCCTGATATGCATAATCCCTTACATGTTAATGCATCATTGTATATCATCCCTTTATGTTGTCAAGCGTAATTCATCAGTCAGAGACTCAGAATCATCACTGACAATTGTGTGTTGCCGAATGTCATCATGTCGAGCGCGATCCGCTGATACCAACATTGTAGGTCGTCCCGTCATCAGAATTCCCACTGCAGAACTCACCCGGGCCGTTCGTTCCCTCATACTCGGCGCCTTCACCGTCCGTGATACTGTGTCCGTCACCCATGTTGTAACACAAGTAAAATGGTCCGTCATTGTCCGCACATGCCTGAGGTTTGCGAGCAGGAGTTCACTCTATCACTTGACTCGTCCCGTCGTCTACCATGCATTATGCCGGAAAACTATTCAATTGAATATCTCCCTGTTTTCTTTAGTACGATTAGAAGCACAGTGTATGGCCCCTTCTGTTCCTTGTACACGTTCATCAGCCTTCGTAATCGGGCTTTTCTTGAAAGGACTGCTTCAAGCTTAATACAACATTCAAGCAACGAAGAACACCGCACCGACACAGGATAAATAATGTATAATCACAGAATTAAGCCAAATGTATTAATTAACATGTCCTAATGTGAAGGTCTCGAATATCCACTTGTATCCCTTGTTGGGACTGTAATGAAGAAAAAACACCACTGTTAACGTCGCTGGAAACAATGGGCAAGGTATTCAAGTCCACCGTGGTAAGGGGATCAGGGGTGCGGTTGCGAGTCGTGAAGTCGTCGTCTTGCGACGACTCGGAAGCAGACGATCCATCGCGTGAACTGAGGATTACCCGGTACACGTATGTGACCACCACCAACAAATTGCACACAATCAAAGCTGACGCCATCTGCACAGTGTGAATCATCAGTTGTTGACACGGGCAGTAACGGGAGCGGCCGCACCTCCAAGTTCCAGGCTAATTCTTGGACATTCGTGGATAAAAACTGACAAATTGCATGGAACAACGAACACGATGACATGGCCATACTGGATGAGAACAAGGATAAAATCATGCGACGCTGTCGTCGGGGAAGCTTGACTCTCCAAAGGAGTTTGAGGGAAAGGACCACCAGGGCTGAATCCGAAACGCAGTCGGCTAGGAAAATGAAAAGAAGTGTAAGATACTAATGTATAAGAAAATGCGTTGGACGTTTGATCACTTACTTACTACTTGAAAGAAGACGATCAGAACCCGTAACTCACACATCGGAGATCCGTCTCTGGCCGAGGAAAATCTCCCCACACACCACCAGGTCTTCAATACAATCAAAATTAACCAGAAAATGGTGAAAAGGACTGCGACGACCCGCGCGATCTTGCGGAGGACCGATGAGGGCGACATGACCCGGATGGTCGAGTAGAGCAGACTCATGCGAGCCGCCCTGGTATAGAACATCATTCGATTTAGCGAGACATGGAAGAACAATGCAAGAGATACAAACCACACTGCGGAGGTGAATGTGTGCATCATCATCCAATTTAAAATAACTCCTGCGTTATAGTTATCTGTATGTTACAGTGTTGGATCGTCAGTACGCATCAGCTGAACTGCAGCAGTGAATGGTCTTGCCTGTCATATAGGCAATGATTACGGTAACTAGGAACGTCATCCCGCAGACGAACACTACGGCCGCCCATACATCTTCCCACCAGAATCGTCGTATCTGTAGTCGAAAAATTAATCGAAAGAGTAAGAGCAACAGAGCCAAACCATCGATTGCGACGAACGCGACTGGAGCACACAGATACAAATCAGTGGAGAGCAAGGAAAATAACGAAAACTCACCAAATAAGCCTATGGGACTGCACACCATCAGTGAAGCGATGTGGGGTTCGGATACCAGTGGGGAGCGTTATTAAAAAGGACGCCGCTATCTCTAGTTGTTCACACGGGTTCAGATCGGAACTCTACTAACTTACCACATCAGTGCTCGATTTCAGGCGGGAAGTCTTCTCATAAGTACTTTGGTGTTGCTATACGTGATTAGGCTTCATAATCGTCAGGATCCTGGTTGGGTGCCTGTCATGTGGTTCGAGAGAAATGCAACATTGAGACATGTCTGCATTGGTGGCATTGATTAGGTTTGCCTGCAGCGGCGGTAGATCCATGAAACGAACCGAATTGACAGTGATTTCAGTGACGTTCAATCGCGCCTCGGCCACATACGCCGTCGAGGGAGTCGAAACCCATGGAGTTGATGATCGACACTTTGAAGGACGTGTTTTGAAACATCGAGGAGCATTGTACGTGACGAAGCTCCGCCAAGTCGGCTTGCTGAACCTACTTTATTGAAGTATAAGCGAGCCTGACGGCCAGCAGATGTGACTCTTCTTACTCGGCACATGTCTGAAGCCTTTCCACGACGTGAAGGGAGCATGTACAGAAGTTAGACAGTTGCTGGGTCAATCGGAGCACACCTACGGCCTTTTCAAGACCGCGACGCTTCCGCGGTGGTCCCATGGCAGCTTGGAACATTAGAGATATTGGCATTGTCCTCGCATCGCAGCGTTGAAGAAACATGTTTCGAAGATCTCACGAGTTATTGGATCAAATACGTAAGGCAAGACATAGCACAGCTGGGGGCGATTACGCTTGGGATACTTGTTGCCAAGTCGAAAGCGTGGCTGCAACGATAGACCCTGACCGTGTGTGCCGTATTGACAGTAAAGGTTAAATATGGTCCAGGCGACCATCACTTACGAAGTGAGACCCTCCTGTGCATCTCCATCCCCCCATTTGCCTCACCCACTGATATCCCATCGGGCAGAGACCAGATCGGCTCAGTTTAGACTGCAATTCCTTCTCCTTTCGCTGCCTCTGAGCCTCCTCTTGTTGTTTCTGCTTCAGTTTGGCCATCGCCCGTTCCTTGGATGCTTTCTCTTCCGCCGCGCGCTTCCGAGCGTCTTCCAGTTCGCGTTGCAGCTTCTCGAACTGCACTTTGTCTTCCGCAGCCTGCTGTTTAACTCTCTCAAGAGCTGCCGCGCGTAGCTTGGCTCGTTCCTCCGCCAGTCTCTCTGCATCGCGCGCTTTGTTTGCCTCTCGTCGAAGTCTACCTTCCTCTTCCTTTGCGCGTCTATCTCGCTCCTCTGCGGCCAGCTTGTCGGCTTGCAGCTGGTTCCAGACCTTGTCCGACACCCCTGAATCCCGTTGAGGAGTCTGTGAGGTTGAAGGCGTTTGCGGAGGTGCATTCGAGGTTTGTGGCAGTAAAGATAAATACTGGGCAGTATGTGGCACCTTCGACACAGCCGAATTGGCCGTACTTGCATTCGACTTTGGCTGAGTTGTCTGGTTGGCGGGAGCAGATCGTCCAGCTGTTTGCTTCCCGCGTTGCGTCGGGGGTTGTTTCGCAGGAGGTGTTTGCGTAGGCGGGGACTGTGGTCTACCTGGCTTGGTCGCGGATGAAGGTGGCGGTGGCTTTGAGCTGTTGGATTTCGGTGGAGGTGGAGGTGGTGGAGGAGGTGGTGGAGGTTTCGTCGACTGAGAAGATGATGAAGACGTGATGGGGGGGTGGGGATGTCGAGGATTTTGTTTCGCAGGAGGTGTTTGCGTAGGCGGGGATTGTGATCTACCTGGCTTGGTCGCGGATGAAGGTGGCGGTGGCGGTGGCCTTGCGTTGTTGGATGTCGGTGGAGGTGGTGGAGGTGGAGGTTTCGTCGACTGAGAAGATGATGAAGACGTGATGGGGGGCGGTGGCGGTGGCGGGCCGCTGAGACTTGCCATGGGCATGGGTGGCGGAGGCGAACTCTTGGAATGAGAACTAGGAACACCAAGTCTATCTCGTTGCTCCTTGAGCATAGCCTGCATGATATCTATGGCCTCCGAAACCAAGAGGGTCGCGGGTCCACCACTGGAAGCGTTGGCGTAAGCCTGTTGAAACATGCGTTTCCCCAGTGTCTTGATATCGCGAGCATTTCCCCAAGACGATAAGATAGACATCCTGGAGACAATAGTTCGCAGCTGTTGGTATTCTGTGGAATTTGAGTCCGACAACTGGGGAACGACGATGTTACTCTTGCGAAGATCCTTGTCGAGTAGCGCCAGGCACTGATCGTGGGTCATGTTATGGAAGTGTATTTCCTCAGAGAAGCGACTCGCAAGCCCAGGGTTGACCTTCAAAAGCTTGTTCATCTCGTCATCGTATCCGGCGAGGATGATAACCAGTTTGTTCATGAACTTTTCTTTCGTCATTATATCGACGATTTCATCCATTGCCTCCTGCGCAAAATGACCTTGGCTCAGGCGGTATGCCTCATCAATGAAAAGCACTTTGCCAAGCGCCTTCTCAAAGAGCTTCCTGGTTTTGGGTCCCGTTTGTCCCACATATTGACCAACCAGATCAGACGCCGAACACTCGATCACGTCTGCGGAAGACAGGAACCCCATATCATAGTAGACTTGACCGACTTTACGTGCGGTGGTCGTTTTCCCGGTACCTTGTGAGAGATATTATAGGGAATTTTTACATATCATAAGCGACTTCTTGCTCACCTGGAGGCCCCTTGAAGACGAAGTTACTAGGAATCTGCTTGCGTATATCAAGCCCTTGAACCTTCATCGTTCGTGCAATCTTCTGGTACTTGTCGAGTTTTTGCATGACTTCATCGCAGCCGATGACGTCCTCGAACAGTTTCACGAGGTTTGCGGAAGCGTTCTGGTCTCGGTTGAAGTCGGGATCAAAGTCCTGGGGTTCAAACACGACATTGGATCGCTGATGAGGAAGCACGGAAGACATCCGCTTCTGATATCGGTCCTTTGCAAGGCCGAGCAAATTTTCCACCTCGCCCGCGTTGCCAAAGTTGGGACGATCTTTCAGGCGACCCAAAACGTCGCGAGCAACTTTCTTTGCATCGTCGGTGGCGGCGAGGTCCTGCTTTTTGAGCTTATAGCCAAGGATATCCATGAGTTGTGACTCGGTGAAGTCTTCGAAGT
>JBBPPB010000112.1:0-21524 GCA_038091755.1 Leccinum pallidistipes | reverse complement strand
TCTTGTCTGCCTGCATTGATCACAGGATCATTTGAATCATATCTACTATATTGTATCAGATCTTCCCCACCTACTCTTATTACAAGACTCACCAAGCATAGTGGATCTTCCAATCCTAATATACATGCCATTGATTGTCTTGTCTACCTGCATTGATCACAGGATCATTTGAATCTTGCCTACTATATTGTATAAGATCTTCCCCACCTACTCTTATTACAAGACTCACCAAGCATAGTGGATCTTCTAATCCTAATATACATGACATTGATTGTCTTGTCTGCCTGCATTGATCACAGGATCATTTGAATCATATCTACTATATTGTATCAGATCTTCCCCACCTACTCTTATTACAAGACTCACCAAGCATAGTGGATCTTCCAATCCTAATATACATGCCATTGATTGTCTTGTCTGCCTGCATTGATCACAGGATCATTTGAATCTTGCCTACTATATTGTATAAGATCTTCTCCACCTACTCTTATTACAAGACTCACCAAGCATAGTGGATCTTCCAATCCTAATATACATGCCATTGATTGTCTTGTCTGCCTGCATTGATCACAGGATCATCTGCATCAACTTTACTGCATTGCTCAAGACCAGTGACTGGCAAGTATAGTAGATCTTCCAACTGTAATCTAAATGGCTTTTGATTGCAAACTCCAAGCTTGCTATGCATTAACAAATCAGAAATGATTATTCAAGATAATATTATATGAACGGTTTATTGACTTCACGTGTATACAAAATTAGTAATTACGTCATCTCATTCATCGGCAGCAGCCCGGTACTCCGCACGCTTTGCACGAATCCGTGCCAGTGCACTGTTTTTCGAAGGCAAACGCTCACTCTCTGTATACAGGGGAAAAATTTGCCTATTCCACCATAATAACAACTGTTCAACCTCTTCCTTCTCATCTGAGTCATTGAGCAGATCGAGAATGCTGTTATAGAAACGTTCTGAGTCAGTCACGTGATCCGTCCGAGAGAAAACCTGAGCCGACGTCAACGCAAACCGTGCCTTCAATATTCAATGCCCAGGTATGAGTATGAAAATGCAATAAGCGCAATATAGTACATACTTGGGTTGCAACGTAAGCAATCGAGGCCTTTGTCACGCTTCGCATGCCATGAATCCGGGCATTACCGGAACGCGTCGCCTTCGGTTCTTGATCTACCGAACTGGGCGAAGTAAAGATGTGCTTGTAAGCCTAAAAATTGTCAGCTCGGTATTGGTTAAGCGCTCTCAGTACGACGCACGCAAACCAGTAGTCCACTGCGGAGGAGCCCATTCCAGGGGTCTTCCGGGTCGTACATGTAGTTGGCGTAGAGGAATATAGGCCACTGGTCTCCCGCAACCTGGATCTGACCACTGCGCAACTTCTCTTTGATACTTCGAAGATGTATGTCAGAAGTTCACATGCAAATAAACACGGACATACTCTGAGTTCTGCCATTCGTAACCAGCAGGGCAAAGGAGTGCGCCGGTGCGCTCATGGTGAAACCCTCGGCCGGCCTTCATGTTGCGGGGGATATGTGGGTTGAGTGTTTGACCTTTTGGGGTAATCCAGTCAATAATGGCTGCTTTCATCCCTTTGGTGTCATCGGCTCTTGCGCTATTAGCGCCTTTCTGAACCTGCACGATATCAGCAAGTAAAGTCATAGGTAAGCAGCGATCTTACCAACTCTGCCACAGTGATGATGTCCTCCTCAGAAGATTCCATGAGACGAGCTTCGAGCCCGGGAACTGTTCGTAACAGCTCACGAAAGACAAAATACTCTTCCTTTTGCCTTGAAGAATACTGTGACTCGGTCTGAGTTCAAACAGACTCAGAAAACTACTTACTGGGTTGTCAGTGACTCTTGACCATTCTCCTCGATCTCGCCCGTAAGGGTCAGTCCATTGGTCAGCAACGCTTGCACATTGCAGAACGCGTGAAATGCTCGACCAAAATGGCGCCCGTGGTGAACTAAGGGATCCGGTACAGTTCTGACCTACTGTTAGCAGAACCAATTGTACAGGTGACGTGAAGCATACGGTCGTTTCCTCGGCCCTAGCTCGAGTGCGTTTGTAAGCGGACGCTTCTGTCCGCTGCTCAC
This sequence comes from Leccinum pallidistipes, assembly GCA_038091755.1. Lineage (NCBI taxonomy): Eukaryota > Fungi > Basidiomycota > Agaricomycetes > Boletales > Boletaceae > Leccinum > Leccinum pallidistipes. Next base: position 19,415 of record JBBPPB010000112.1, on the reverse strand, counting down.
GATCTCCTCGTCTCTCTGAGAGGCAGACTCGCGTCGATGATCATTAAACGGCATAATCAAAGAGGCCTAGTGGAGTAGGAGACGAAGTAAGAAAGACCGAGAGACAACTTGAAGAACGACACCACAAACCACCTGCCTTTATATACCTCTACCTGGCACAACTAAAGTGACCAACTAAAGTGACCTGGCACAACTAAAGCGACCAACTAAAGTGACCTGGCACAACTAAAGTGACCTGTGACTAAAGGGAATGAATGAGAGCAGAGCCGATTTCAAATCGGACCAGATCCGATCTCACCGATACGGATACAAATAAACAGTTTACTTAAAGCCAAGCAGTACGTAGCACTTTTTTTTTTCGCGATGCAGCCAGTGATGTGACAAACGACATGCAAGAATGGGCAACATGGAGAAGACGAAGAAAAAAAAATGAGGTGAATACAGCGGGCGAGAGTAAAGAGCAGTGCGGCGCACCGTAGTGTTACAAGACAATGCGAGAAATTCAGAAAAAAAAAGGGATCAGATTCGATATCGCCAGATCTGCCAACGATCCGACCTTACCATATATACACTTGCAAATAAGTCGCCAAGACAGAGTGCAATATCATGCCACTTAGGGATCTACATGCATAGCAAACGACTGCTAGATACTATATTTGCAAGGCGAGTGGGGGGACTATGGCCGAAGGTGCGAAGAGGTTATACTCAGGCGGTGATGCCGCCTGCTCGCCCATCGAGCACCCTTTTACGAAAATCGGAGTCGGACCACCACTGGCAGGTGTACGATGTAGGGGAAGGTGAGGGAGTGGATACGGAGTGCTCACCACGTTGACTTATCCCCGCGCTTGGTGGGAGGTGCGGACGAGGACGTTTGCGCTTGGGTTTACTCATTGTGGAGTGTTCATGCTGGGTGATTAAAAAGTGATAGTGAGGATCGACAGGAGGACGAAAACGAGAAGAGGAGTACTCACCGTGTTGACGCGTCATCGCGCTCGGTGGAAGGTGCGGACCAGGATGGTTGCTATTGTCTTGACTAGTCGCGAAGTGGTCACGCTGGGTGATTATACGAGCGATGGTGAAGATGGGAAGGAGGACGATGACGAGAAGAGGAGTCCTCACCGTGTTGACTTGTCTTCGCGCTCGGTGGGAGGTGCGCACGAGGACGGTTGCGATTGCGTTGACGAATCGCAGAGTTATCACGCTGGGTGATTACACAAGCGAGGGTGAGGATAGTCAGCGGGTCGAGGTCGAGAACAGGAGTGCTCACTGAGTGGACGCATCATCGCGCTCGGTGGCCTTGGGAGCAAGGTGGTGCGAACGAGGATGGTTGCGATTGCTTTGATGCTTTGACTGGTCGTGGAGTGGTCACGCTGGGTGATTACACAAGCGAGGGTGAGGATAAGCAAGAGGACGAGGACGAGAAGAGTAGTACTCACTGTGGTGACGCGGCGATGCGTCGTCGCGCTTGGTGGTCGGCAGGAGGACAAGGACGAAAAGAGGAGTCCGAAGTATTCTGTTGTCGTATCATCGCGCTCGCTGATCATGCGAGCAAGGTGTGCTGACCAGGACGGTTGCGATTGCGATTAGGTTGACGCGTCGTGGAGTTGTCACGCTGGGTGATTACACGTGCGAGGGTGAGAATGGGCGGGAGGTCGAGAGCGAGAAGAGGAATGCTCACCGTGTTGACTTGCCTCGCGCTTGGTGGGAGGTGCGGACGAGGACGGTTGCGCTTGGGTTGACGAGTCGTGGAGTTATCACGCTGGGTGATTGAACGAGTGATAGTGAGAATCGGCAAGAGGTCGAGAAGAGGAGTACTCACGCTGTTGACGGCTCGATGAAGTCATCGCTCTTGGTTGTCGTGCGAACAAGGAGGTTCGGACGAGGCTCGTCGTGGAGTGGTCAGGCTGGGTGATTATATGAGCGGGGATGAGGATAGGCAGGAGGACGAGGACGAAAAGACGAGTGCTCACGCTGTGGATATCTCATCTCGTTCAGTGGGGGATGCGAACGAGGTGCGGACGAGGATAATTGCGATTGCTTTAACTCGTCGTGTACTCGTCACGCTGGGTGATTAAACAAGCGATGGTGAGGATGGGCGGGAGGTCGAGGGCGAGAAGAGGAGTGCTCACCACGTTGACTTATCCTCGCGCTTGGTAGGAGGTGCGGACGAAGACGTTTGCGCTTGGGTTTACTCGTTGTGGAGTGTTCATGCTGGGTGATTAAAAAGTGATAGTGAGGATCGGCAGGAGGACGAGAACGAGAAGAGGAGTACTGACCGTGTTGACGCGTCATCGCGCTCGGTGGAAGGTGCGGACCAGGATGGTTGCTATTGTATTGACTGGTCGCGAGGTGGTCACGCTGGGTGATTACACGAGCGATGGTGAGGATGGGAAGGAGGACGAGGACGAGAAGAGGAGTGCTTACCCTGTTGACGCGTCATCGCGCTCGGTGGGAGGTGTGGACGAGCATGGTTGCGATTGCCTTGACTGGTCGTGGAGTGGTCACGCTGTGAGATTACAGGAGCGATGGTGAGGACGGCCAGGTGGACGGGGACGAGAAGGGGAGTGTTCACTGTGTTAATGGACTCGGGGGTCGTGCGAGCAACGAGGTGTGAGGATCTCGAAACATAGCTCGAACTCGGACTCGGATGGGGGTGGAGGTGGAGGTGGAGCGGGGATCGGTAGGAACGAGGAGACTACGACAGCGGTTCGGATGAATGGAGCGAGTCGTCGGAAGAGGAAGAGCTCACTCCGGCTCAGCAAGCGGCGCTCGACAAGATGGTGGAGTTGCTCCGAGACGGTCCTGAAGACGAACCTAGCGACGAGGAGGACGAGCTGGAGATGCTCGCATTGCGCGCGTGCTTTCATGATGCATATATGGACGCTATTCGGTTTTGATTCGTGCGCCTTATTTCTTCGTAGCTATGCACGAGGACGTCTCTGCGGGGAGTAAATTAGTAGTTTGGGCAATCGAACACACTTCCCAGTGCCAATGTATGATCCATGTCCTATACAATGATATGCAAGTCTATGTACTTGTGTCTATATGTCTACTTTACACAACCACCGAGGTCCCATGCCTAGATCTACACACAGAAATGGTCTAAATGGATACCTTACCTCTAGGCTCATACGGCAACAACAACGCCAAGCAACCCGCAAGGACGATCATGCCCCCCGCGATGTACACCGGCACCGCCGTCTCGATGTTGGCGTACAAAGCAATGATGGGTGCCTGTGGCCGTCAGCGCCCAACAACAACCGACAAAGAAAACACGCACCATCACGCCAAACATGTGGGTCGCAGTGGCCATCAACCCGTTACCCGTCCCACGATCCTTGGCGGGAAAGATCTCGGGAGAGATGGCGTACAGAACCCCATACATCGTCTACACCCATCAGCCAAGCTCGTCGGCGGGGCGAGGAACGAAAAAACGCACGTTACTGAAAAACACGTAGCGGCAGTTCCACCCCAGAAGCTGGTTGGACGTCCTGGAGGTGGTGCTCGCGTAGAGAAACACGCCTGTCAGCGCTTTATATCGCAAGAGGTCGTTGAGTGGTGAACGCGAGTTAGATGCCAGGACAGACACTCGCCTGAGGACATTGCAAGGCTGCCTTTGCGTCCCAAGTACGGAAGTTCGACGGCCCATCCGGCGAAAAAGGCCGCCGGGACGCCGATGATGCTCAGGATCACTTGCTGTTATCGACGTGAGTGCAAGTTCTCCGATCAACACAGGGTATATACATTGCGATAGGTGACGTAGAGGGAACCATCGCCGAACATGGAACCACGACTGTTCAACCTTGAAAGACAATCAGCCGTATCGAGTGGTGATCAAACCAAGGTATGTACACTCATAAGAAAGGCAAAAAGCTATTGTAGAGCGTCGAGGCAAGGCCAATGATGCCTGGAGTGATAAACGATTAAACCGCGACATCATGGAACAGAGGATATGCGTGATCATACCCCAAAGAGCGATGAGTAGGCTAGTGGACCAGGCCATCGTTGGAGTCGCAAACAACGCCTTGACGTGGCCCGTGGCGTACTTGGAGTCCTTGGACAGAATGGCGCGACGGGTCGTGTCCTGGCTTCGTCCTGGAGCTTCCAGCTGTTCAACAGTGAGCGTGGCAGACTTGCCGTTGTACTTGGCCAGCTTGTGGATGATGTCGGTCGCCTCTGCGTCCTTGCCGATACCGGACAGGAACCGAGGACTCTCGAAGAGGGTAAAGACGAAGAAGCGAAGGCCCCAGAGGAAGAGGGTGAGCCCGCCGAGCGCAAAGAAAAGGTATCTCCACCCCATATTATTGGACCTTTCGCAATTCTCGGGGCTGGCACATGAGAAGTTGGAAATTACTAGGGGCCACGCGATCTGTACAAGACGTGTCAGAGCATCAACACGATATCTTTGCGTGCTTACAAGGCTGCAGATGAGTTGGCCGAGCGGCCACCAGATGGAAAGTATTGTCAAGAGGTACTGATGGGTGCCAGGGACAAAGTCTGACAGAAATGGATCAGTTGAATAGTTTGGGAGATACGACAGACTCGTGATTTACCCAAGAAGACGGCCGAAGCCACGGGCATGTTACCTCCAAAAGAGTTCAATATGCAACCCCTCGTCAAAAACGACAGACCTACCACCGACACCCACGCCGACGACGGCGAATAGGGAGGCCAAGGTGATGAAATCGGGTGAGCCAGCGGCGGCTAAACCGAACACGGCTGCGATCAACAGCGTCAGGTTGAACGCCCATCTGCGTGACAAGTCAGCGAGCATATCCAGACAACAAAGCATAAATACACACCTCCGACCCCAGATATCGCATGCTAGACTCCAAAAGATGGCACCCACGAGCATACCGATGTTAGATGCCAGAGACAAAAGGGGGCCATCGAAGTGGAACTCGTAGATAACTGGCGTGAGGATCAGCCCGGTCAACATCTGGGCGAGGTAGCGTTCAGTTTGAGATGATCTTGTTGTTCTTGGGCATACTTACGGGCCAGACGCTATCGCTGTGGATCAATTCGCATAAGCGTCAATCTTGGATGTGCGGCAGAACGAGCGACGTACGCAAACCACCCAAAGCCGGACGAGGATGGTTCCGATTGCCTTGACTGGTCGCGGAGTGGTCACGCTGGGTGATTACACGAGCGATGGTGAGGATGGGCAGGAGGACGGGGACGAGAAGACGAGTATTCACCGTGTTGATGTGTAATCCCGCTTCAAGTTGGTGGTGGTGCGAGGAACGAGGTGCGGATGAGGATTATTGTAATTGCCTTGACTAGTCGTCGACTTGTCACACTGGGTGATTAAAAAGTGATAGTGAGGATCGGCAGGAGGACGAGGACAAGAACAGGAAATACTCACCGTGTTGACGCGTCATCGCGCTCGGTGGGAGGTGCGGACGAGCATGTTTGCGATTGCCTTGACTGGTCGCGGAGTGGTCAGTGTTTCATATGTCTGTCGCCACTGGCGGGATGTGGTCCTCAATTGTCCAACTCTCTGGAGCTACGTTTCCGGGACGTCACAGCGCTGGACCCAGGAGCTACTGTTTAGATCGAAGAATCTCCCATTGAAGTTCTATGCTGCTCGCCGTCATGGAGATGAACCATCTCGAGTACGCTGTGAGATTACAGGGACGAGGACGTGAAGAGGATTGCTTAATCTGTTGACGGGTTATCCCGCTTGGTTTCAGTGGCGGACGAGGATGGTTGCGATTTCGTTGACTCGTCGTGGAGTGGTCACGCTGGGTGATCACACGAACGATGGCGTGGATGGGCAGGCGCACGAGGACGAGAAGGGGTGTGCTCACTGTGTTGACGTGTTATCGCGCTCGGTGGTGGTGCGAGCAAGGAGGTGGGGATCAGGATTATTATGATTGCCTGACTGGTTGTGGAGTCGTCACACTGGGGCATTAAACGAGCGAGGGTGAGGATGGGCGGGAGGTCGAGGGCGAGAAGAGGATTGCTTACCCTGTTGACACGTCATCGCGCTCGGTGGGAGGTGTGAACGAGGACGGTTGCACTTGGTTGGACGAGTCTTGGAGTTATCACGCTAGGTGATCAAACCAGTGATAGTGAGAATGGGCAAGAGGTCGAGGTCAAGAAGGGGAGTACTCACTTTATTGACATGTGATCGCGCTCGCTAGGAGGTGTGGATGAGCATGGTTACAATTGCCTTCACTGGTCGTGGAGTGGTCACGATGGGAGATTACACGAGCGATGGTGAGGATGGGCGGGAGGACGGGGACGAGAATGGGAGTGCTCACTGTGTTGACCTGTTATCGGGCTCGATGGTGGTGCGAGCAAGGAGGTGCGGATGAGGATTGTTTCAATTTCCTTGACTGGTCTGGAGTTGTCACACTGGGAGATTAAACGAGTGATGGTGAGGATAGGCAGGAGGACGAGAACGAGAACGAGGAGTACTCACTCTGTTGTCGTATCATCGCGCTCGTTCATCGTGCGAGCAAGGTGTGCAGACCAGGACGGTTGCGATTGCGATTGGGTTGACGCATGGAGTTGTCACGCTGGGTGATTACACGAGCGAGGGTGAGGAAAGTGGGCGGGAGGTCGAGGGCGAGAAGAGGAGTGCTCACCCTGTTGAGGCGTCATCGCGCTCGGTGGGATGTGTGGACGAGGACGGTTGCGCTTGGGTTGACGAGTCGTGGAGTTATCACGCTCTCCAAGCCGTCTGTAGCGATCAGAGAGACCGAGTGCGACATTGTTCAGCGACGTTGATCGACCCGGGTGCCCTGGCGGGCAAAGATCGAGGGCTTGTCTTCCGAAGACGATGGCCTCGTTGAGGTCCGTCATATCTCCAAGCTGATTGTAACGATCAGAGAGCTCGAGTGCGACATTGTTCAGCGACGTTGATCGACCCGGGTGCCCTGACGGGCAAAGGTCAAGGGCTTGTTTGCAAAGGATAGTTGCCTCATTGAGGTCCGTCATATCTCCAAGCCGTCTGTAGCGATCAGAGAGACCGAGTGCGACATTGTTCAGCGACGTTGATCTACCCGGGTGCCCAGGCGGGCAAAGGTCGAGGGCGTGTCTCCCAAGGATGATGGCCTCATTGAGGTCTGTCATATCTCCAAGCTGTTTGTAACGATAAGAGAGACCGAGTGCGACATTGTTCAATGACGTTGATCGTTCCGGGTGCCCTGGCGGGAAAAGGTCAAGGGCTTGTCTCCCGAGGATGATGGCCTCATTGAGGTCCATTATATCCCCAAGCTGCTTGTAACGATCGGAGAGACTGAGTGCGATATTGTTCAATGACGTTGATCGACCCAACTGCCCTGGCGGGAAAAGGTCGAGAGCTTGTCTCCCGAGGATGATGGCCTCATTGAGGTCTTCCATATCTCCAAGCCGTCTGTAACGATCGGAGAGACCGAGTGCGACATTGTTCAATGATGTTGATCGAGCTGGGTGCCCTGGCGGGCAGAGGTCGAGGGCTTCTCTGCAAAGGATGATTGCCTCATCGAGATCCGCCATATCTCCAAGCTGTCTGTAACGATCGGAAAGACCGAGTGCAACATTGTTCAACGAAGTTGATCGACTTGGGTGCCCTGGCGGACAAAGGTCGAGAGCTTGTCTCCCGAGGATGATGGCCTCATTGAGGTCCGTCATATCTCCAAGCCGCCTGTAATGGTCGAAGAGACAGAGCACGAGATTGTTCAACGACCTTGAATGACCTGGGTGTCCTGACGGGCAAAGCTCCAGTGCTTCTCTTAACCAGACACGTGCTTCCTCGATGTCTGCTATCTCTCCTAGATGGTTGTAACGCCGTTGGAGATGAGTGGCAAGCTGATTTAGTGATTCCCATCGCATGTGGTGACCGGATGAGCAAAGATCCAGTGCTTGGCGATCAAGGACGACAGCCTCGCTAATGTAGTTTGTCCCCTCTCCTTCCTGAAACTTCGCGAACGCGGAATCTGCTCGTGAAAGTATCTGATCGACTGAAACAGTCGCCTTTCCAGTGACGGAGTGCGTCCAACCCTCTTTCGCATGCTTCACTTGAGAGAACAGCTTCAGGGCTGACATGAATGTCATTTCACTGTGGTCGTCTCGCAGACAAAAGGAAATAAGCACCTTGTGAATGGGTAGTACGTGTTGAAGGCGGGATATCCTTGTGAGGCTGGTCACTGTGTTGCTACCATTTTATCATTGGTGTTGAGAAGCCACATCTGACTCGGCGCACCGGGGGGTGAGGAAATTTACTCAGAGTATTCAATCGGCATGGAGGTCGAACCCGAACCCGAACCATCAAACTAGCGGATAGACAGGAGGACGAGGACAAGAGGAGTGCTCACTGTGTTGACGTGTCAGCTCGGTGGTGCGAGCAAGGAGGTGTGGACGAGGATCGTTGCGATTGCGTTGAATCATCGTGGAGGTATGACGCTGTGTGATTACAAGAGCGATGGTGAGGATGGGCAGGAGGTCGAGGTCGAAAAGAGGAGTCCTCACCGTGTTGACTTGTCATCGCGCTCGGTGGGAGGTGCGGACTAGGACGGTTGCGATTGCGATTGCGATTGCGTTGACGAGTTGTAGAGTTACGCTCGGTGGAAGGTGCGGACCAGGATGGTTGCTATTGTCTTGACTGGTCGCGAAGTGGTCACGCTGGGTGATTATACGAGCGATGGTGAAGATGGGAAGGAGGACGAGGACGAGAAGAGGAGTCCTAACCGTGTTGACTTGTCTTCGCGCTCGGTGGGAGGTGCGCACGAGGACGGTTGCGATTGCGTTGACGAATCGTAGAGTTATCACGCTGGGTGATTACACAAGCGAGGGTGAGGATAGTCAGCGGGTCGAGGTCGAGAACAGGAGTGCTCACTGAGTTGACGCATCATCGCGCTCGGTGGCCGTGCGAGCAAGGTGGGGTGGACGAGGATGGTTGCGATTGCTTTGACTGGTCATGGAGTGGTCACGCTGGGTGATGACACGAGCGAGGGTGAGGATAGGCAAGAGGACGAGGACGAGAAGAGTAGTAGTCACTCTGGTGACGCGTCGATGCGTCGTCGCGCTTGGTGGTCGGCAGGAGGACAAGGACGCAAAGAGGAATCCTCAGCAAGTTGACGCGTTATTGCGCTCGGTGGGAGGTGCGGACGAAGATGGTTGCGATTGCATGGACTGGTCGTCGAGTGGTCACGCTGAGTGATTATATGAGCGAGAGTGAAGATGGGTAGGAGGTCCAGGTCCAGAAGAGGAGGGCTCAGTGTTGACGTGTCGTCGCGCTCGGTTGTCGTGCGAGCAAGGAGGTGCGGACGATGACGATTGCGATTTCCTTGACTCGCCGTGGAGTGGTCACGCTGGGTGATTATACGAGTGATGGTGAGGATAGGCAGGAGGTCGAGGACGAGTGCTTACTGTGTTGACGTGTCATTCCGCTTGGTTGGAGTTGCGGACTAGGACGGTTGCGATTGTGATTGGGTTGACGCGGCGTGGAGTTGTCACGCTGGGTGGTTACACGAACGAGCATGAGGATGGGCAGGAGGTCGAAGTCGAGAAGATGAGTGCTCACCGTGTTCACTTGTCGTCGCGCTCGGTGGGAGGTGCGGACTAGGACGGTCGCGATTGCGTTCACTCATCGTGGAGTTGTCACGCTGGGTAATTACGCGAGCGATGGTGAGGATGGGCAGGACGTCGAGGTTGAGAAGGGGACTACTCGCTGTGTTGACGTGTTATCGATTTTGTTGACTCGTCGTGGAGTGGTCACGCTGGGTGATCACAGGTATATCCCATGAAAGCTGAGCGCGACGAGCCCGCTGATGCAGAGTGCGATGGAGGACATCCGCGAGAGTGAGAGGTGTCACGGTACGGTTGTTGCCTTAGACCCAGAAAGGTGAGCAAGGACATGAATATGGTCGCTGCTCCTCAGATCTTCAGAGATTACCCCAGTGCCAGTGATCACTGTCTCAGAGAGTTTCAATGTTGAAACGTAGTAAGTGTATGACCACGTGACTTGTAACTTCTACTAGTACCCGTTCCTACTACTACTAGTACCATGACGCTCCGGACGTACAACATTTTTCCAAGGTGCGCATGCCGACACCAATGTTTCTATTCAAACTAGGGGGCCATATCCAACCTCTGTGATTCCTAATAACTAACTTACGAGTATGTAGGCCTGATTAGACGATGGAAGAATGTGTTGCCTTCTTACTAGTCCCCGTCATGACGCAATGAAGTGTCAAGAAATGCAGCTCGACGCTCGACGCTGACACGATGTACGATTCCGAAAAAAATAGCTCGCTACCAGATAGAACTTTGAACTCACCCTGAAACCCTGTAACTCGTGTGTGGGCACGTCTGCCAGAGCTCGGAAAGCGTACATGCGGACGAGGATGGTTGCGATTGTCTTGACTGGGAGCTGAGTGGTCACGCTAGATGATTACACGAGCGATGGTGAGGATAGGCAAGAGGACGAAGACGAGAAGAGGAGTCCTCACTTTGTTGTCGTGTCATCGCGCTCGGTGGTCGTGCGAGCAAGGTGTGCGGACGAGGACGGTTGCGATTTCGATTGCCTTGACTGGTCGTTGAGTGGTCACGGTGGGAGATTACACAGGGATGGTGTGTTGACGTGTTATCGCGCTCGGTGAGGACGAGGGTTGTTGCGATTGCTTTGACTGGTCTTGGAGTGGTCACGCTTGTAATTATACGATTGATGGTGAGAATGGGCAGGAGGACGTGGACGAGGACGAGGAGCACTCACCGTGTCGACGCGTCATCGCGCTCGCTGGGAGGTGCGGACGAGGATGGTTGCGATCGCCTTGACCGATCGTGATTGCCACACTGGGGGATTACACGAGCGATCGTGAGGATAGGCAGGAGGACTGGGACCAAAAAGGGAGTGCTCACTGTGTAACGGACTCGGTGGTCGTGCGAGAAAGGAGGTGCGGACGAGGGTCGTTTCGTTGCGATTGCGTTGATTCCTCGTGAAATGGTCACGCTGCGTGATGACGCGAGCGATGGTGAGGATGGGCGGGAGGACGTGGACGTGGACGTGGACGAGAAGGGGAGTGCGCACTGTGTTAACGCACTCGGTGGTCGTGCGAGCAAGGTGCGAACGAGCATGGTTGCGATTGCATTGAGTGGTCGTGGAGTGGTCACGCTTACTGATTATACGCGTGATGGTGAGAATCGGAAGGAGGGCGAGGACGAGAAGAAGATTGCTCACTCTGTTGACGTGTTATTCCGCTTGGTGGTGGTGCGAGCAAGGAGGTGCGGATGAGGATTACTATGATTGCCTTGACTGGTCGTGGAGTTGTCACACTGGGGGATTAAACGAGTGATGGTGAGGATAGGCGGGAGGACGAGGACGAGAAGAGGAGTGCTCACTCTGTTGTCCTCTCATCGCGATCGGTGATCGTGCGAGCAAGGTGTGCTGACCAGGACGGTTGCGATTGCGATTAGGTTGACGCGTCGTGGACTTGTCACGCTGGGTGATTACACGAGCGAGGGTGAGAATAGGCGGGAGGTCGAGGGTGAGAAGAGGAGTGCTCACCGTGTTGACTTGTCATTGCGCGCGGTGGGAGGTGCGGACGAGGACGGTTGTGCTTGGGTTGACGAGTCGTGGAGTTATCACGCTGGGTGATTAAACTAGTGATAGTGCGGATAGACAGGAGGACGAGGACGAGAAGAGGAGTGCTCACTGTGTTGACGTGTCAGCTCGGTGGTGGTGCGAGCAAGGAGGTGTGGACGAGGATCGTTGCGATTGCGTTGAATCATCGTGGAGGTATGACGCTGTGTGATTACAAGAGCGATGGTGAGGATGGGCAGGAGGTCGAGGTCGAGAAGAGGAGTCCTCACCGTGTTGACTTGTCATCGCGCTCGGTGGGAGGTGCACACGAGGACGGTTGCGATTGCGTTGACGAATCGTAGAGTTATCACGCTGGATGATTACACGAGCGAGGGTGAGGATGGGCAGCGGGTCGAGGTCGAGAACAGGGGTGCTCACTGAGTTGACGCATCATCGCGCTCGGTGGCCGTGCGAGCAAGGTGGGGTGGACGAGGATGGTTGCGATTGCTTTGACTGGTCATGGAGTGGTCACGCTGGGTGATGACACGAGCGAGGGTGAAAATAGGCAAGAGGACGAGGACGAGAAGAGTAGTAGTCACTCTGGTGACGCGTCGATGCGTCGTCGCGCTTGGTGGTCGGCAGGAGGACAAGGACGCAAAGAGGAGTCCTCAGCAAGTTGACGCGTTATTGCGCTCGGTGGGAGGTGCGGACGAAGATGGTTGCGATTGCATGGACTGGTCGTCGAGTGGTCACGCTGAGTGATTATATGAGCGAGAGTGAAGATGGGTAGGAGGTCCAGGTCCAGAAGAGGAGGGCTCAGTGTTGACGTGTCGTCGCGCTCGGTTGTCGTGCGAGCAAGGAGGTGCGGACGATGACGATTGCGATTTCCTTGACTCGCCGTGGAGTGGTCACGCTGGGTGATTATACGAGTGATGGTGAGGATAGGCAGGAGGTCGAGGACGAGTGCTCACTGTGTTGACGTGTCATAGCGCTCGGTGGTGGTGCGAGCAAGGAGGTGCGGACGAGGATTGTTGCGATCGCGTTGAATCGTCGTGGAGTTGTGACGCTGGGTGATCACAAGAGCGATGGTGAGGATGGGCAGCAGGTCGAAGTAGAGAAGATGAGTGCTCACCGTGTTCACTTGTCGTCGCACTCGGTCGGAGGCGCGGACAAGGACGGTTGCGATTGCATTGACTCGTCGTGGAGTTGTCACGCTGGGTGATTACGCGAGCGATAGTGAGGGTGGGCAGGACGTCGAGGTTGAGAAGGGGACTACTCACTGTGTTGACGTGTTATCGCGCTCGGCGGTCGTGCAAGCAAGGAATTGCGGACGAGAACGATCGCATTTGCGTTGACTCGTCGTGGAGTTGTCACGCTAGGTGATTACACGAGGGACGGTGAGGATGGGCAAGAGGTCGAGCGCGAAAAGAGGAGTTCTCACCATGTTGACTTGTCATCGCGCTCGGTAGGAAGTTCACGAGTCGTGGAGTCATGACGCTGTGTGATTACACGAGCGAAGGTGAGCATAGATAGGAGGCCGAGGTCCAGGAGGGGATCACTCACTGTGTTGACGTGTTATCGGGTTCGGTGGTCGTACGAGCAAGGAAGTGCAGACGAGGATCGTTGCGATTGCGTTGATTCATCGTGGAATGTTCACGCTGGGTGATGACACGAGCAATGGTGAGATGGGCGGGAGGACGTGGACGAGAAGAGCAGCGCTCACCGTGTTGACATGTTAACGGACTCAGTGGTCATGCGAGCAAGGAGTTGCGGACGAGGATGGTTGCGATTGCCTTGACTGGTCGTAGAATTGTCACGCTGGGGTATTAAACGAGTGGTAATGAGGATAGGCAGAAGGACGACGACGAGAAGTGGAGTGCTCACTGTATTAACGTGTTAACGGACTGGGTGGTCGTGCAGGCGAGGAGGTGCGGACGAGAATGGTTGCGATTGCATTGACTGGTCGTGGAGTGGTCACGCTGGGTGATTATACGAGTGATGGTGAGGATAGGCAGAAGGACGAGCACGGGAAGAGGAGTACTCACCGTCTTGACTGGGAGCTGAGTGGTCACGCTGAATGATTACACGAGCGATGGTGAGGATGGCCAGGAGGACGGGGACGAGCAGGGGAGTGCTGTCTTTGTTAACGTGTTAACGGACTCGGGGGACGAGCAAGGAAGTGCGGACGAGGATGTTTGCGATTACATTAACTGTTCGCGGATGGGCCACGCTGGGTGATTACACGAGCGATGGTGAGGATGGGAAGGAGGTCGAGGTCGAGAAGAGGAGTACTCACCGTGTTGACGCGTCATCGCGCTCGCTGGGATGTGCGGACGAGCATGGTTGCGATTGCCTTGACTGGTCGTGGAGTTGTCACCCTGGGGGATTAAATGAGTGATGGTGAGGATAGGCGGGAGGACGAGGACGAGAAACGGAGTGCTCACTTTGTTGTCGTATCCTCGCGATCGGTGATCGTGCGAGCAAGGTGTGCTGACCAGGACGGCTGCAATTGCGATTAGGTTGACGCGTCGTGGAGTTGTCACGCTGGGTGATTACACGAGCGAGGGTGAGAATGGGCGGGAGGTCGAGAGCGAGAAGAGGAGTGCTCACCGTGTTGACGCGTCATCGCGCTCGGTGGGAGGTGTGGACGAGGACGATTGCGCTTGGGTTGACGAGTCGTGGAGTTATAACGCTGGGTGATTAAACGAGTGATAGTGAGGATTAGCAAGAGGTCGAGAATATAAGTGCTCACTGTGTTGTAGATTGCAGATCAACATTAAGAGTAAATAAGTGGTTGTGCTGATCTGGACCTTGTGAATGAATTGTATCGTGGATCTCTGATGACAGTCGAGTAAACTCGTCTGCAAGGGACTGTCCTTCCTGGCCCGAGGCGATGACATCTTCAAGAGGGGAATGGAGACGAGCAATCTGAGTCCAGAATACCCCGCGACCTTGCTCGAGAAGCTCAACCGCTTTTCTGGGACGTTGATTACGGAGACGAGCGGAAAAAGCATCAATTGCTAGGGATGAAGCGAGGTCTTTGAAACTCTGGAGACGATTAGGTAGGGATGGTAAAATGGCGAGATGCTGAACGAGTAGTCGCAGGGATGTTTCGTATGCGAGAAGGACTGTGGGATGGTGGAAATCCTCAGCTTCCATGATCCATTGCTTGGCCGCTAAGAGATCGTTTGGTGAGTGTGTTTGTGGGATATTTGACAACTCGGTGTAGAGACTGAATAGATCCTCTCTGTCCTTCGACTCGTTCGACTGGGTGAAGCGAACACGGAGACAGTGTGCAAATATACGTAATGACCATGATCGATTGGGATGGTCAAGTGGGCGAAGGTCGAGGGCTTGTCTCGCGAGGATGATGGCCTCATTGAGGTCCGTCATATCTCCAAGCTGGTTGTAACGAGTGCAGAGATAGCCTGCGACGTTGTTCAACGGCATTGATCGATGCGGGTGCCCTGACGGGCGAAGGTCAAGGGCTTGTCTCGCGAGGATGATGGCCTCATTGAGGTCCGTCATGTCTCCAAGCTGGTCGTAACGAGTGCAGAGATAGCCTGCGACGTTGCCCAATGACGTTGATCGATCCGGGTGCCCTGAAGGGTCAAGGTCGAAGGCTTGTCTCCCGAGGATGATGGCCTCATTGAGGTCCGTCACGTCTCCAAGCTGGTCGTAACGAGTGCAGAGATAGACTGCTACATTGCCCAATGACGTTGATCGATCCGGGTGCCCAGACGGGCGAAGGTCGAGGGCTTGTCTCGCGAGGATGATGGCCTCATTGAGGTCCGTCGTGTCTCCAAGCTGCATGTAACGAGTGCAGAGATAGCCTGCGACGTTGCTCAACGGCATTGATCGACGCGGGTGCCCTGACGGGAAAAGGTCGAGGGCTTGTCTCCCGAGGATGGCCTCATTGAGGTCCGTCATGTCTCCAGGCTGGTTGTAACGAGAAGAGGAGTGCTCGCCGTGTTGACTTGTCCTCGCGCTTGGTGGGAGGTGCGGACGAGGACGGTTGCGCTTGGGTTGACGAGTCGTGGAGTGTTCTCGCTGGGTGATTAAAAAGTGATAGTGAGGATCGGCAGGAGGACGAGGACGACAACAGGAGTACTCACCGTGTTGACGCGTCACCGCGCTCGCTGGGAGGTCCGGACGAGGATGGTTGTTATTGTCTTGACTGGGAGCGGAGTGGTCACGCTGGATGATTACACGAGCGATGGTGAGGATGGCCAGGAGGACCGCGACGAAAAGGGAGTGTTCACTGTATTGACGTGTTAACGGACTCGGTGGTCGTGCGAGCAAGGAGGTGCGGACGATGATGGTTGCGTTGACGAGTCGTGAAGCTATCACGCTGGGTGATTACATGAGCGAGGGTGAGGATAGGCGAGAGGTCGAGGGCGAGAAGAGGAGTGCTCACCGTGTTGACTTGTCATCGCGCTCGGTGGGAGGTGCGGACGAGGACGGTTGCGCTTGGGTTGACGAGTCAATGATGGAGTGTTCACGCTGGGTGATTGAAAAGTGATAGTGAGGATCGGCAGGAGGACGAGGACGAGAAGGGAGTGCTCACTGTATTGACGTGTTAACGGACTCGGTGGTCGTGCGAGCAAGGAGGTGCGGACGAGAATGGTTGCGATTGCATTGACTGGTCGTGGAGTGGTCACTCTGTGAGATTACAGGAGCGATGGTGAGCATCGGCAGGAGGATGAGGACGAGAAGAGGAATGCTCACCGTGTTGACTTGTCATCGGGCTCGGTGGGAGGTGCGGACGAGGACGGTTGCGCTTGGGTTGACGAGTCGTGGAGTTATCACGCTGGGTGATTAAACGAGTGATAGTGAGAATCTGCAAGAGGTCGAGATCGAGAAGAGGAGCGCTCACTCTGTTGACGTGTCATCCCGCTTGGTTGCAGTTGCGGACAAGGACACTTGCGATTGCGATTGCGTTGGCGCATCGTGGAGTTATGACGCTGGGTGATTATACGAGCGAGGGTGAGGGTGGGAACGTGGTCGAGGTCGAGAAGGGGATGCTCACTACACTCAGGCTCGGCAGAGCCTGGTGTTTAAATCTCCGCTCAGGCACGCGACAAGGTTGATTGCACGATCTCAACGACTAAGTACTGCACTATTTTCACTCGTTCAACTTCGTAAACGCAGCTATAGTATTAGTATCAAAAACAACATATATAAGATAACAAAAGTGTTGCGTATTTGTGGAGTGCCGAAATGGGGTAGGACTGGAGTTCAGAACTCCGAGTCGGAAAAAAAATGCTAAGTCTAACGAAACTCTACATATATAATTAATTACACCCGAAGATCTGTGTGGACTTGTAGTGCAGTTGTAGTGATGTTTCTGTGTTCGACTCCTGGCTTTTGCTACTTTTTTTTGGTAATTTTCGTTCAAATTTTGCTATGCTTTTCATAGTCACGGACGTCGGAAATCACTGCCAATGACACGGATTTTTGGTAGCGGATTTCGGCAATCAGTGACAGGATTTGTCGCTGATATTCAGCTCGTGGTCACTTTTTTGCATACACCAAGACACTACCTTTACGCAACTCAGACACCTTTTAATAGCGACTTTACTTCCCACAGTGACTGTGTTAACTCCCTCGGTGGTCGTGGAGTTGTCACACTGGGGGATTAAACGAGTGATGGTGAGGATGGCAAGGTCATGAAGGGAAGTGCTCACTGTATCGACGTGTTATCGCGCTCGGTGCTCCTGCGAGCAAGGAGGTGCGGACGTGCACGGTTGCGATTGCGTTGACTGGTCGTGGAGTTGTCACGCTGGCTGATTACACGAGCGATGGTGAGGATGGGCAGGAAGTCGAGGTTGAGAAAGGGAGTGCTCACCGTGTTGACTTGTCATCGCGCTCGGTGGGAGGTGCGCACGAGGACGGTTGCGATTGCGTTGATGAGTCGTGGAGTTATCACGCTTTGTGATTTCACGAGCGAGGATGAGGATGGGCAGGAGGTCCAGGTCCAGAAGGGGAGTACTGTGTTGACGTGCTATCACGCTCGGTGGTGGAGGTGCGGACAAGCGCACCGAGGAGCGAAACCTTGAGCTTTTACTTTGAGAGCTTCCCTTATGAATACACGGCCAGCGGCCCTTGGCGATTGATGCAACGGAAGACTTGAGGAGAGATGTCTCGATTGGAGGACAAGCTTGAACATTTCGCAGTATGGAAGCCCATTGTAACAGTCGGGGAGCTTTGATGCAACTAGAAGCAACAAGAAGACAGTTTTCCGCCATTGCTGCGATACTCTCAACTTGATTTTTGACCCCCGTCGGCCAATATCCGTCAAATGATGCAGAAACAGAGCTCCTCCGTTTAGTACTGCAGTTGATCTGTGCCGTCTGCGGCATACGGCAGGCATCTCCGTTATCTCGTGAATGATTGAAGTGTCTGCCGTGAACGTGTGTACAGCAAATTGGGGGTTTCGCAATTCAAATAGCAGTCGATAACGGGTCCGTGAAGACGTGTGGTGTGTCGAGGAGACGTGGAAACTCGCGATGAAAGACATGCTAACTTTTCAAACGTTCATACACCCAAACCTCAGCCGTGCACCTCAGGACTACGTCTGGTAGTATACCAGGGAAGGAAGATTCAATTTGCGGCGAAATATCCAAGTTGATGGATGGCACAAGAAGGTACTTGAAAAGTGCCGTTAGCGCGGGAGCTGTCTTGGGACGCAGCAGAGAATCGAGGAGCTTGAATAACAGGGTGCGTAGATACGCGATAGATGTGCAGGTCATGCGAGAGCTTCTGGTGAGAGTTGACATGAGTTGAGCGAGGAGAACTAAGTCTGACATACTTAAGAAGTGCACGTAGCCCTTTATCACCCGCACGGTCTACACCGGCCATGCGTAATTCGACAACTCTACTTCTCCTGTGGTGAAAGAGGACATGTATGGAAAGGGAAAGCAGGTCTGTCTTGTCAGCAAACTGGACGAACGACAGGAATGTATTGAGATGTCTCGTGGCATTGTTCAAGAGACATAGAATCGCGACACCTAGTTACATAAGGTGCGCCGCATGGGGCCGGCAACTGTCACGGTAAACGGTGCAGCCTGACAAGTTGAAATATCATAGTAGACTCGGACAATATAGTATCTTGCGAGCTGTGTAGCGTAGTAGTAGAGGTTCTATCTCTATATTAGTTCATACTACAGTATCAGGCAACTTTGGGAGATATATTTCTCAAGGAAATGTTCAGGCGTCCATTGAACCTGGAACTTTGGAAGGAGACCAGTGACCACCGGAGGATCACCCTCAGGTTTGAGCTAAATAGGTCTGAATACTTCCTCCGTAAGCTCCGAGTCAGGAATAGTGATCGTCAGATGGGAGGAATTTTCCTGCAACTTTGTTGTAAGTGTCAAAAGTAGGCTGGGGGCGTCATATCTATGGGCCCGCCATTCGCGTAAACTTATAACGCTTCCCAAAGGTCGGCGAAGACACTCCAGAGGTCGACAAATCCGCGGCAGTCCCATTGGAGGTGATCGAGTTTGATATCGACTGATCGGTCTGAAGTGCGGGGTCAATGACACCAATAAGAGGAACATTGTCAGGATCCGACACCTCTAGGAGTGCCTCCATATCCGTGATGGCCTGGGCCAGTTCAGATTTACAGAATCGTGACACGGGAGAGAAATCTTTCGCGTGATGCTCGTTCCTGCGTGCACGATAGGAAAAACGGATTGGTGTGAGCATGCTTTTCTCGCCTAGCCTGCAGAGCTGCAATTTCCGCCTGTGTCACGCTAGGCTTGTCCTCAGTCAACTCCCTGACCTGTTCAAAGCATTCGGCGTATGCGGCATCAGAATATTAAAGTCATGTACCTGTCTAAGATTATTATTCATAAAGCGCTCGGTTTCAAGAGGCGGAGGCACGGGCAAAACCTACCACATGTAG